>PVKM010014308.1:0-29199 GCA_004027735.1 Carollia perspicillata
AACACTGCCCTGGGCACATGCTTGCCAGCGCCTGTCTCACTGAAGAAGGTGTTGAAGGAGTCATCTCCCCCGCCAATGGTCTTGTCACTTGGCATCTGGCCATCGGGCTGGATGCCATGTTCCAGGCAGTAGAGCTCCCAGCAGGCATTGCCGATCTGGACACCAGCCTGCCCAACGTGGATGGAGATGCACTCACGCTGTGGAAAAGAAAAAAAATTACGATGAAAGCAATCTGGTAATGAATGTGAAGAACAATATACGTATGAAATTTTAAATTTTACAAGTCTCTTTTAAGATGAATTAAAACATAAACCTTTCTAGGGGACAACTGCTGTATTTTTTTAATCTACATTGCTTTTAATGAATTTCTTTTCCCCTTCTCATTTAGGAAGACCTCTTTCCAAATCTAGGAGAGACCTTAGTCACAGCTTCCTCCTTTGAAGGACCAAGATAGGGAGGAGGCCATTCGTCTAGTACTCAGGCCCCAGAATACCATTCCAGACTAGGCGGCCAGACTTCCGGGCAGCTCCCAGTAAAGGAAGCACGTGGCAGTGAACAGGAAATGTCTGGCCTGTGGCCACTGGCCCCCCACCCCCACCCCCACCCCCTGAGGGGCAGGGCTCTGCGGCACAGGATGAATGAGCAATTCTGGGTGTGCGTGACCGCGCCCGCTGCGGCCAGCGGGACCGCGCAGCTGCAGAGACATGGAACAGCCCCAGCCACGTAGGCAGCACAGCCATGGCCAACCATCCTAAGCTCCCCACAGGAGTTGGGCTCAACCAAGCACCTCCACATCTGTTAAGGCACTTCAGGGGATTATCCGCAGCACATATCTGGACCAAGATCGTATTTCCCTTCCCTCAAAATCCCTCACCACCACCTGTTCTCACAAGCATGCCTAACATAGCAGAGAGGCCACATAGGGGCAGATGGTCTCTACGAGCTGTTGGGGGGTAATTTTCCTAATACGCTGGCGTTGAGCAACACACTGACAAGGTGCCTTCCTTTGCGTTCATCTTGTTTTCATTTTTAAACAGAAACTCCAGGTAACAGGAGACACTCCAGTCATAGACCCGCAGAGCCCTAGCGCGCACGCGCAGACTGCAGTGGCGGTCTCCCGCTGCTCCCGGGCGGGAAGGTAACGGTCGCGCGTGCGCTTTTGTCAGGTTCCTTCCCGCCTCTGCTTTTCGCGCCGAGGAGGAAGTGAGGGTGGGGAGAGAGCGCGCGCGCGCTCGCCAAAGGCCCGGGAAGGAAAGGGGGGGGTGGGAGCGCGCGGGAAAAGCCTACAGGGTCTTGGCGCGCGGCACCCTGGGACCAAGGGCTAAATAAGAGCCCTAACCACTGTGGAGGGGACCCGCACGCCATCAACCCTACCAGAGTCCAAGAAGAGGCGGGGGCCCCCCTTTCCGGGCCCCAGCTTTTCCCCACAAACCGGAATCCATCTATGCCTACCCTTGGCTCTCGCTTCATTTTTTTGCCCTCTAAATGGACAGCGTTGGTCCCAGCCATCTCTAGTTAGAGGCCCTCCGAGATCCCAAGCGAGGGAGGCGCCGCACGCGGCCCACTCACCATGGCTGCAGGTTAGAAGGCGCAAGCAGCAGGAGTAGACAGCGGGTCCCGGTTACTGTCCCCGACAAGCTAAGAGTCGAGGTAAGTAACGCACTGAGGCGGGGGAGGTGCCAGAGTCGCTTAAGTAGCGGTTCGGGGAGGGGTGGCGGGCACAGGCGGCGCCTCGGCCGGGGGCCCCTCCTCCGGCCCGGCGCGCCCACTCGGTGCCGGGCTCGGCCGCCGCAGAGGCGGGCTCCGAGCCCGGATCCCCCTCCCCGCGCCGGCCCAGCGGGGCGGGGGCCTCCGCGCCTGCGGGCCGGGAGCTCGGGTACTGCAGTCTGCGGTGATGGCTGCCGGGGCCTGGGTGGGAGGGCGGGCAGCGTTCGGAAACAAACCATCCTGGGAATGCGAAAGGAAGCTTGCCTTAATTTGGACGAACTCTAAGACTTAAGAAGTCTATACAGTCTTAAAGAGGAAGCACCATAAAATACAGAAACTTCTGGTCCGGATAGCTCCGCTGATTATTTTCATGTTGCCACAGTTCGTCAGTGAGTTTTGCCTTTTCCTTCTCTCAGTTTCTTTAAAAGCAGCGCATTCATACTGTACACCCCTGATAAAGTGGAGTACTTGAGGTTTAGAAAACAGAATAGTTCTATTTGGCTTACTATAATGACTTATTCTTTAAACTAAAGGCACCAAGCATTAAGCAAAGGACAGTTATTCAAGAGTATTAGGTACCTAAGCATTTAACATCCAAACTGTTAAAAGGGCCCCATATTTGGACCTCAGACACCAACTTTACAGGGTAGCCCTAGGGACTTTTGAAAAGGGAGGATTAAAGACGCATTTCAAATTCAGTAGCTGAATTGAAGAAGTGAGGATAGAAACGAGTAGGGATAATTTAACACGGAAGGATATTAGAAAGTAGGGATTCCTTATATTAGTTTCGTAAAACTTTTTATATAATTAATAACTGAGTTCTGTTGCATCAAGATAGATCAGTCGGTTATAGTTTAGTGGTAGGAGGCCCAGATTATAGTGAGTAGATTTTTTTTTTCTCCCTCTCCTTTCAGGAGACTATTTCAAGACCATTATTAACCCTTGGAAATGCATAAGGAGGCTAGTTAGGGTTAAAGTGTGGCTTTTAAATGGTCATGGCAGAAATTTATTACTGTTACTATGCTATTCAAAATATCCTCCCAGTAGTAGTATATTAGTAACAGAAAAGGTAAACAAAACAGTAAAAATTCACAATTCATATTCAGTTATTACCTGATTCAGATTTGGTAAAGCCTTCACCCTTCATATCATACAAAAAAATGTACACTTAATATGTGTGTGCATTTTGTAAGGATTTATATTTTTTCCACTCATATTCCTATGAACCTGGAATGCAAACAAAGAGGTCCTTATTTATTTCTCATAAATATTTTATTAGTCCTGTCAAAACCCCCAATTTGCACACACTTACCATACTGCAATGTAGGGGAAAGGAATATATTTGAATGTTGTCTCACTTATTCTTGACATATAATATCCTATTAGTTTAAGGTTGCCACACATTTTTTTTTGAAAATTTATTTGTCCCACTTATTCTCAAAAGGAGTTGGAAAATGCACGTACATTTTATTGTGCTTTGCTTTGTTGTGCTTTACAGATACACACTTTTTACAAATTGAAGGCAAGGCTGTCCACCAGTAAAAAGATTACAACTAGCTTTATTGCAGGGGTCTGGAACTGAACCCACAATACCTCCAAGGAATGCTTGTCATTAGCTTGTCTTCACTGGAAGTATGAATGTTAGGGAACCACCTAGCTGAACTCCATTTTGCTGTCTGCTCTGGATGAAAGCCGTTTGAAAGCAGGCACCTCCCTCCTCGTAGATCTCTGCGGAAGCTTAGAGCTTTCACTGCAGGGATTTGCTCCTGTGGGCCTAGGTGTCTCCCCAGATACCTTCTTAAAACTATTAGCATTGCTAGTCTTGTTATCTGTGAATTCCCTTGTTGTGAATAAGGAAGTATTTGATGTGTTTTTATTGATTTGAGAGAGAGGGAGAAAAACAGAAACATTAATAGTTAGCCTCCCATATATGCCCTAGCCAGGTATTGAACCTGCAACCTAGGTGAATGCATTAATCAGGAATTGAACCCGCAACCTTTTGGTATATGGAACAATGCTATAAACAGCTGAGCCATCCAGGCACAGCTTGAGCTTTTCTTTTTTAATTAATTATTTAATTTTAGGTCCCTGATGATACCTCAGGTTTCAGAAAATAGTAGAGCCAAAGGGACGTTTAAATATAACCTAGTTTGGTATCTTTATACCAGAAAAATATTGAATAATGCTAATTAATTAATTTTTCTACCTTTTAGTACCTGAGAGGAAAGGCTGACAGTTTTTCCTTTTTTACCCATACTAAACTTGCATGGGTTTATATGTTTATATTATACATGGATGTATACAATTTGTCTCTGTTTAACAACTGAATAGTAGTTGTTACATTGCTGATATATATACACAGTATTACCCAGCATCTTAACATTTTAACTGATATATAGGTCTTTCTTTTCTTGGATTGTTTTAGGGCCTGTAACTACTTGCTTTGAATCTTTGATGTAGTGGGAAATTTGTGTCGCTAATTTGAGCCCCTCCCATCTTTGCTACTTAATATCATGGCCATTTGTTACTGTTCTAAGCCCTCAGTAACACTGGTTGATAGTTTCATATTGTGACTTAGACACAAAAGTTCACAAAGTATCTTGTTCATTTAACCAGTTCTACAAGGAAAGACAAATAACAAATAGCAACAACTTATCAGCCCTCGATAATTTTCAAACATTTGGCCTTTTATTTATTGTAGTGTTATACATTTATATATGCCACTTTGTGTTCTCTTTTTCTTCAGATGGTATAGGGGAAAGAAAATGGACTTTAATTTCAGATAGTACTAAATTCAATTCTAAGTTTGTCAGTTAATAGTGATGACTTTAGATTCTTGATTATCTTTCTTGAGTTTAATTTGTGAATGGGAATCAGTATTAGCTTGAAATTGAGATAGGCCAGTAAACAGGGGCAAGTAGAATAAGGAAAATGAGACAGATAGTTAAACAAGCAGTTTGCAGCCATCTAGTAAATGCTGTCTTCCCTAAATGAAGGACACAAGAGTAAATGGTTTGCACTTCCCCAACCAGAGGGTAAATAAGTTTAAATCACCCTACTCGGGAAGATAGATAGCAGAAATTTAATTTGCGCCATTTGCCAACCACACCTGAGGACAGATGAAATCAGGGGAATAAGTCTCATGTAGCATTTCAGCATAAAGCAGATGAATATTCTATTGCGATCCTCCCAAGACTGCCACTAAACCCCAGTCTTTAAAAGCCCTCTAAATGAAGGTGCCGATGTGCTCTCCCTCCCTGGAGCAGGCCCATACCTTTGCCTTCTCCCTCTTCTTCACTCACAGGCATGCATCTCCTAAACTCTGAGGGACCACATGAAGCTTGCAAGAACCAGGGAGCAATGGGCAGTGGCAGCTCCTCGTGGTTTAACCCCCTGACCCTATCCCCAAGGCCCCCTTTTCTCTGACTTCTTGGAGAGCCAAAGCAGCCCAGGTAAGGCTCATTTCCCCACATAGTTCTTAACCTGTTGCTTCTTCTATTCTAGGCCCTTCCTTGTTTCACTGTCCCCAGCTTTAATAAACATCCTCTAAAAGATCACTTGGACTTGTACTATGAAATTTTTCCTGCACAATGTCAAGAACCCACACATTACCCGCTGGCCCTAGGCAGGCCTGCTCAGGGCCAGGTCCCCTTTCTGGTAACACCCTGTGAAAAGAAAATAGAAATCTCAAAATCGAATGGTAAGATTTGTGGTGATTTAAATTGTGTTTTTCTGCTTCTCTTTATTTAAAAGTTTCTTTAATCCAGATGTATTATTTTTTATAATTATAATCAATACAAAAAGTCAATAAAAAGTAAAATAGTGGGTTAAGGCTCTAAGAGATAGAAGTATGTGTATTTGACTTTATAAAAAATAACTTTATCGAGTTATCACGTTCTATAAACTCTACCTCTCTAAAGTGTACAATTCAGCCATGACAGGCATGGCTCAGTTGGTTGAGTGTCAGGTCGCCGGTTTGATTCCTGGTCAGGGCACATGCCTGGGTTGTGGGCCCAGTTCCTGGTTGGGGCACAGGCAAAAGACAACCTATTGATGTTTCTCTCCCCTCCTTTCTCCCTCCCATCCCTTTCTCTAAAAATAAATAAAATGTAAAAATCTTAAAAATAATAAGGCATACAATTTAGTGTTTGTTTTAAACCATATTTAAAGAGTTGTGCAACCATCACCACACTCTAACTCCAGCACATTTTTATCACCCTAAAAGAAACTTGGTACCAATGAGCAATAACTCCTCATTTACCCCTCTCCAATCCTCTAACAACCACTAATCTATTTTATGTGTCTCTGGATTGGTCTATTCTGGACATTTCATGTAAACAGATCATACAACCTGTGGCTTATTTTACTCTGGCTTAATGTTTTCAACATTCATCTATCAGTACTTCATTTATTTTAATTATATTTTATTGATTATGCTATTACAGTTGTCCTGATTTTCCCCTTTGTCCCCCTCCACCCAGTACCCCCTACTCCCTCAGGCAATCTCCCCACCACTGTTCATGTCCATGGGTCATGTGTATAAGATCTTTGGCTACTCTATTTCCTACACTGTACTTTACATCCCCATGGCTAGGCTGTAACTACCTACTTGTACTTCTTAATCCCCTCACTTCTTCGCCTACTCCCTTACACCCCCTCACATCTGGCAGCCATCAAAATGCTGTCTGTATCCATGATTCTGTCTCTGTTCTTGTTCGTTTAGTTTGTTTTTTAGATTCAATTGTTGATAGATATGTATTTTTGCCATTTTATTGTTCATAGTTTTGATCTTCATTTTCTTAAATAATCCCTTTAACATTTCATGTAATAATGGTTTGGTGATGACAAACTCCTTTAGCTTTTTTCTTATCTGGGGAGCTCTTTATCTGCCCTTCCATTTTAAGTGATAGCTTTGCTGGGTAGAACAGTCTTGGCTGTAGGTCCCTGCTTTTCGTGACTTTGAATATTTCTTGCCAATCCTTTCTAGCCTGCAAAGTTTCTTTGGAGAAATCAGTTGACAGTCTACTGGAAATCCCCTGTAGGTAACTAACTTCCTTTCTCTTGCTGCTTTTAAGATTCTCTCTTTATCTTTAACCTTCGGCATTTTAACTACAGTGTGTCTTGGAGTAGGCCTCTTTGCATCCATCTGGTTTGGTACTCTCTGTGCTTCCTGGACTTGCATGTCTATTTCATTCACAAAATCAGGGAAGTTTTATTTCATTATCTTTTCAAATAGATTTCCAGTTTCTTGCTCTTTCTCTTCTCCTGGTATCGCCTATGATGCGAATGTTGGAACTCTTTTAAGTTGTCACAGAGGCTGTTTATCCTCATTTTTTTGGATTCTTTTTTCATCTTCTTGTTGTTTTAAATTTTATTATTTTCAGAAAGAGGGGAAGGAAGGGAGAAAGAATGAGAGACAAACACCGATCAGTTGCCTCTCACATGCCACAACTGGGTACCTGGGCTGCAACCCAGGCATGTGCCCTGACTGGGAATTGAATCAGTGACCTTTCAGTCACAAGCCTGCTCTCAACCCACTGAGCCACACCAGCTAGGACCTCCTTGTTCTGATTGTTTTTTTTTTTTTGCTTCCTTGTGTGAATTATAAGTTTCAAATTACTGTGTTTTTAGACTCCACTAGATGTAACAGAAAGGTGAAAGAGTTCCTTTTAAATGTCAAAATTTACAGTATGTTTAAAAGTACATTTAAAAAATCATTTAGCCCTGGCTGGTGTAGCTCAGTGGATTGAGTGCGGGCTGCAAACCAAAGGGTCACAGGTTCAATTCCCAGTCAGGGCACATGCCTGGGTTGCAGGCCAGGTCCCTAGTGGGGGCCATGTGAAAGGCAACCACACATTGATGTTTCTGTCTCTCTCTTTCTCCCTCCATTCCCCTCTCTAAAATTTTTTTTAATTAAAAAAATCATTTAAACTTAAAAAATTTTAGATAACAACTTAAAAATGTCTGAAGATGTATGTAGTTTTCAAAAGAATTTTAGGTGGTACACAAGCAAAAATGTGAATACCACTGATATGAAGAAATGGTCACATAACTATAAAAAGGCATCTATGGCCCCTGCTGGTGTAGCTCAGTGGATTGAGGGCAGGCCTGCGAACGAAACAACCACGGTTCAATTCCCAGTCAGGGCACATGCCTGGGTTGCAGGCCAGGTCCCAGCAGGGGACACATGAGAGGCAACCATACATTGATATTTCTCTCCTTCTCTTCTTCCCTTCCCCTCTAAAGATAAATAAATAAAATCTTTTAAAAAAGGCATCTATGTCCATCTAGTCTCTTGGCTTTAAATATTATCTATATACTGGTGACTATCGAATTTATGTCTCCTGCCCAGACTTTTCCTTTTTTCCCTGAAGCACATATTTAGCTGCCTACTTAACATTTATCCTGTCCAAAACAGAATTCTTGAATTCTACCCCCTTCCCACACTCACGTGCACACAGCCTGCTCCTTTCTTCTCCTAGGTGCTCTTTATCTGAGTGAACACTACCTCTAGTCATCCAGTTGCTCTGTCCAAAGACTTCTGAGTTATTCTTGACTCCTTTTTAAAATATTCATCATCTAATGCACCAGCAAATTCTGTTAGCTCTACCTATGAAGTATATCCAGAATTATCTGTCATCTCTCTCCTCGACACAAAAATAGTCTACTTCTCTCCCGATTTCTTCCCATTTTCTATGCTTGCAGTCTTTTTTTTTTAATGATCCTTTGAAAATATAACTTTGATTATGCCTACTCTGGAGGCTGCTTTTCATTTTTGGAATAATATCTAAATTCTTATAATGCTCTAAAAGGTTGTAATGGTCTGGCTCCCAGCTTCATTTTATATCATTTTACCCCTCACTCATTCCATTTTCACTGTACTGGCTCTCTTACTGTACCTTTGACACAGTGATTGTGCTACTTTGTCTCCACCTGTTCCTTTTGTCTAATTTGCTCTTCCCCCAGATTTCCACTGGCTCACTTCCAATGTTATCACCTCAAAAAAGCCTTGACCTTTCTTTCTAAAATAGTGCCCTTCATCCCTTTCCTTTCCCCCTTAATCTGCTTTCTTTTTCATTTTATCACATTTATTATATATTTGCTTATTTTCTGTCTCCCCACTAGAAAATGAGTTCTAAAAGGGGAGGATCTTGTCTGTTTTTTTTTTTTTCACTGCCTTAGCTCCAGTCTTGTGTAGTAGGTAGTGAATAAATGTGTTTGATATGAAATGAATGTATAAATGTATATCCTCAAGTGCCTACCATAAGGCTGTTATATATTTGGTATTGCAAAGGTATTAAATGGATGAGTGTGTGGATATAGTATCACTCATGTATTGTGCTGTATAGTTCCCTTTTGTATGGGGAGATTACATTTTGCATAGTGTAAGAACTAGTTTCTTTTTATCCTGCTGAGCTTTGAGATAGCAACCGAGGTTCTCAGTCTTCAGCACCACAAATGACTCTTTCTGGTCTCCATTCTTTAACTTATAACAGTGAGGAGAATGGTTCTATAGAAAGCTTTCCCAGTGAGAAATGTAAAGGTCAAATAACGTATTATTTTTTAGATTTTTAGAGTTTAGATTTACTTTATAGTATTTTTGTTCTTTTGCCTTCTAAATTAATTTAGTTGCCCTTGGCCCACTTTTCTTGCCTATAATATAAACACTTTGGTTCCACAGAAAATATTATAAAGTGATTCATCTTTAGCACAATCCAGGTTCAAGAACTAGTTCTCAAAAAAAGTATTAATACATTGTCTTAGTACACAAAGAAAAAAAAGAACTAATTCTCATGTATACTTGTCAAATAGTACTCATTTCTGCATGATAAACAAGGATTTTTTAAAAATTATTTTTATTTTATTATTTATTATTTTTAATGTATTTACCTTTAGAGAGAGGGGAAGGGAGGGAGAAAGAGAGGAAGAGAAACATCCATGTGTGGTTGTCTCTTATGTGGCCCCCACTGGGGACCCGGCCTGCAACCCAGGCATGTGCCCTGACTGGGAATTGAACCGGCGACCCCCTGTTTCACAGTCCACGCTCAATCCACTGAGCTACACCAGCTGGGCATAAACAAGGATTTTTTTTTAAACTAAAAATATCAATTGACCTTAGTAATTCAGAAAGATTAGCAATTATGTTGGATTCGTAGTAAAGAATGCTGATTTTAACTCTGGTGTTTTTGAAGGGAAGATAAGCATTAAAATGGATGAGAAACTAGTAATTGTGAAGTACTCATTTGAATTAAATTACCATTAATAAAATTTTAAAACAACATATTTCATATGTGATGGAAGAGAATCACTGTTTAGTTCTGTAAATCTTTTTAGGGGACATTACCTAAGAAATTTTTTTTAAAAAAATTAGTGAAATCTGTATCTTTGACTATATTAGTTTAAATACTCCTGAAAAGTATAAACTGGGAGATACAAAATATGTACAGCTGAAACCATGTAAGTTATGAAGAATATTGGCATATGTTCAACCAACCAACATATAATTCTGGAAGAAAAGCAGATAATCTGCTTCTATATTTATATACAACATTAGGAAGAAAATTGTGCTGCATTTAAATTTCCCATCTGGCAGAACTTCGGGTTCAGAATATTAAATAAGGATTCTTTAAAGTTAACTCTCTCCTGCCCTGGCCAGTGTGGCTCAGTTGGTTGGAGCATTGTTCAGTAAACAGAAAGGCCATGGGTTCGATTTCCAATTAGAGCATGTACTTAGGCACCAGGACAATCAATGTCCTTCTGTCTCTCCTTCTCCTCTCACCCCTTCCTTTGAACTGAAAGCAATTGAAAAGAAGCAGATAAAATAAAAAATAAAAAGCTCTCTGCCCTCCCCCTATTTGCCTAATAGCAGGATATAGATTTGTACATGTTAATCACTGGCAACATTAAACCTTTATCAGCCCAGAGACAATGCCAGAGGACTCCATATAGCAAATTTTACTGACTAGCCCTTACCTTCCATTAGCCCTTATCTTCCTTTATCTTCCCATCAGGGTAATGCAAATCAAAACCCCAATAAAATATTACTTCACATCCACTAGATGGCTACTATCAAAAAGACATGCAATAACAAATCTTGGTGAGAATTTGGAAAAATTCAAACTCTCATACACTACTAGTAGGAATGTAAATGCTGTAACCAGTTTGGCAGTTCCATAAAATATTAAGCATAGATCTACTCTATAACCCAGAAATTCCACTTCTAAATACATACCCAAAAGAAAGGAAAACATATAGCCACACAAAAACTGACATACAAATGTTCATTGCTACCCTGGCTGGTGTGGCTCAGTGGGTTGGGCATCATCCCACAAGCGGAGAGGTCACTGGTTTGATTCCTGGTCAGGGCACATGCCTGAGTTGCAGGCCAGGTCCCCGGTTGTGGGCATGTACCAAAGGCAACAAATCAATGTTTCTCTCCCTCTCTTCCTCCCTTAGTTTCCCTCTCTCTAAGAATAAATAAATGAAGTCTTCAAATGATCATTGCCACAGTGTGTATGTAAATATTTTTCCTTCTGCCTTTCTAGGTTCTTGGCTGGGGCTCTAATAAAATATAGATTAACATGAGAAAAACAAGTAGGAGTTTATGAACATGTATATCTCTTATGTATATGGTAGAAACTCAGGGATAGTAACTCAAAGGTTAAAAACTTGGGCTTATATAGCATTTTAGCGAAGGAACAGTAAACATGTAGAGAAGTAACAAAGGTAAAGGAAAAGGACATTGAGTGTCTAAGGGAGGCAGATTGTGGGAAGGCAAATATATGGGGGAATAATGGAAGGTAAGGGCTAGTCAGTAAAATTTGCTATATGGAGTCCTCTGGCATTGTCTCTAGGCTGATAAAGGTTTAATGTTGCCAGTGATTAACATGTACAAATCTATATCCTGCTATTAGGCAAATAGGGGGAGGGCAGAGAGCTTTTTATTTTTTATTTTATCTGCTTCTTTTCAATTGCCTTCAGTTCAAAATAATCCAAAGATGTATGTTTTAGAATGGCAGAGATTCTTCTGTTCTTCAAAGAATTATTCATAATAGCCATAATATTCATAAAAGAATTATTCAAAAAAATGGAAACAACCCTAAAGTCCATGAAATGATTAATAGATAAAGACAATATTGTATGCTCATACAATGGAATGTTATTTGGCAATAAAAAGAAATGAAGTACTGATATATGCTACAACATAGATGAAATTTGAAAACATTATGTTAAGTGAAAGAAGTTGCATATTGTATGATTCCATTTACATGACATGTCCAGAATAGGCAAATACATTGAGACAGAAAATAGATTAGTGGTTGCATAAAGCTAGTGGTTGACTAGATCAGAGTTTCTTTTGGGGGTGATGAAGTGGTCTAAATCAATTGTGATGATAGTTGCACAATTTTGTGAATATACTAAACATCTGATAGGTACACTTTAAAATGGGTGAATTTTATAATATGTGAATTACATTTCAATAAATACGTTAGAAATAAAAACACAAGGTAAAGTGTAAGAGGCAGGGTTAGCCTTGGAATAGGAAAAGCAACTATTAGTCTATTACTGTGTACTCTGATTTTAATGGCTGGGAGCACTTAAAATAGCTATCCAAAATATCATTTGCTTTGCCTTAGTTAGTGCTTGAAATTGTTTTCCTGATGATTCCTTTAAAGTCAAATCTTTCATTCCTAAAAATTCCCTGTATAAAATGCCAATATTTTAGGGAAAGATTACATCTTAAGTAATCAATTGCTATTTTTACAGATACTAGTGGACTGTTGGTAGAAATTAAAGCTTTGGGTAAAGAAACCAATGGGATACAGGAGGGTATGTGTAAGGTTTGAGGGTGGCCAGTACCAGAAAATGAAATGCTTAATAAGGATCGAGGTCATTAGAAGAAAACGTAATTTACATTGGAGTATTCCTAAAGTAGGTGATATTAGATTACATTGCCTAAATCATACACTTTTTAAAAAAATGTATTTTATTGATTATGCCGTTATAGTTGTCCTATTTCTCCCCTTCATTCCCCTCCACCCTGCATATCCCCTCCCACACACATTTCCACCCTTTAGTTCATGTCCATGTGTCATAAATTCTTTAGCTTCTACATTTCCCACACTACTCTTGCCCTCTCCCTGTCTATTTTCTCCCCACCGCCTATGCTACTTATTCTCTGTACCTTCTCCCCACCCTCTCCTCCCACTCCCCTGTTGCTAACCTTCCATGTGACCTCCATTTCTGTGGCTCTGCTCCTGTTTTAGGTGACCACTTAGTCTGCTTTTGTTTTAGGTGTGGATGTTAATAAATGTGAGTTTGCTGTCCTTTTACTGTTCATATTTTTTATCTTCTTTTTCTTAGATATGTCCCTTTAACATTTCATATAGTAAGGGCTTGGTGATGATGAACTCCTTGAACTTGATCTTATCTGAGAAGCACTTTATCTGCCCTTCCATTCTAAATGAAAACTTTGCTGGATAGAGCAGTCTTGGATGTAGGTCCTTGCCTTTCATGACTTGGAATATTTCTTTCCAGCCCCTTCTTGCCTGTAAGGTCTCTTTTGAGAAATCAGCTGACAGTCTGATGGGAATTCCTTTGTAGGTAACTGTCCCCTTATCTCTTGCTGCTTCTAGAATTTTCTCCTTCACTTTAATCTTGGCTAATGTAATTATGATGTGCCTTGGTGTGTTCCTCCTTGGATCCACCTTCTTTGGGACTCTCTGAGCTTCCTGGATTTCCTGGAAGTCTATTTCCTTTGCCAGATTAGGGAAGTTCTCCTTTACTATTTGTTCAAATAAGTTTTCCACTTGTTGCTCTTCCTCTTCTCCTTCTGGCACTCCTATAATTCGGATGTTGGAACGTTTAAAGATGTCCTGGAGTTTCCTAAGCCTCTCTTCATTTTTTTGAATTCTTGTTTCTTCATTCTTTTCTGTTTGGTTATTTGTTTCTTCCGTCTGGTCCACTCCATTGTTTTGAGTCCCAGTTTTCTTACCATCACTACTGGTTCCCTGTTCATTTTCCTTCATTTCATTTAGTGTAGCCTTCATTTGTTCATCTAATTTGCGACCAAAATCAACCAATTCTGTGAGCATCCTGATTACCAGTGCTTTGAACTGTGCATCTGATAGGTTGACTATCTGTTGCTTGCTTAAAAGTATTGTCTCTGGGGCTCTGAGCTTTTCTTGTGTTTGAGTCATTTTTGGCCAGGTGGTGCCTGTTACGTATGGGTGGTGGAGCCTTAGGTGTTCACCAGGGCAGGGCAACATAGTTGCAAGGTTGTGATGCTATCTGTGTGGGCAGGGTCAGAGAGGGAACAATGGCGCCTGTTCCATGCTCTCTCGGATTTCCGTCCCCTCTGCTGCCTCCCACAAGCAAACTGGGCCCCCCTGGTGCTGGTTCCCAGGTGGGTGAGCCTATGCACGCTCTGGGACCTTGCGAGTCTCCCCAGTGACCTCTCCTGTGAGGCTGGGAGCCTCTCCCGGCACCTTTTCAATCGGTGTTTTTAGGCTTTATTTCCCATTGCTGGGGCCCTGGGCTGTGCAGTCAGTCTCACTGCCTGCTCTTGCCTAGTTTATTTGCATGTGAATGTGTGTCTGCTGTTGGCCAACTGCCCTGCGTGCCCTGCATGCTCTGCTCATCTCCTCCCCACATCTGGGGTCTGCAAGCTCCACGCCACCTATGCTCCCCGACGCTCCCGAGCCTGGCAGCCACCGTGTTTTCCTGCCTCATTCCCTCTCCACCCGCTGCCGACTCCGCCCCTCTTACTGGTCTGGTTGAATGGTTGTCAGACTTCCATAGTTCAGTTTTCTGTGTTCTGGTTGTGTTATTGTTTGTAAATATTTGTTGTTCTTAATCTTGGTTGTGAGAGGAGGTACAGTGTTTCCACCTACGCCTCCATCTTGGCCGGTAGTCTAAATCATACACTCTGGATAAAATTAAGATATTTTGCCCTTTACAAAAAGAGAAAAATTCAAAACAAAAATGAGAATTGCTCAGGCTCAATGTTGCAGGTGAGACATTTGCTTAGCACCTTTAATGTGTTCATTGGAGGAAATTGCTTCCCGACTCATTACCAAAGTGAGTTACGAAATAATGATTTGGGGAAGTTCTTATTAGCAAGTGCCATCTAGAATATGCTAGCATCACCTATAAATAGACTTGTAAAATAATAAATAAATAGACTTGTAAAACTAAGAGACTGCATCATTAAGGAATATCCTGATGTTTTTATTATTTTTTAAGATTTTATTTATTTACTTCTTAGAGAGAGGGGAAAGGAGGAAGAAAGAGAGGGAGAGAAAGAGCAATGTACGAGAGATACATCAATTGGCTGCTTCCCGAACACCTCCAAATGGGGACCTGGCCTATAACCCAGGCACGTGCCCTGACTGGATGGGAATCAAACCTGCAGCCTTTTGGTTCTCAGGCCAGCACTCAATCCACTGAGCCACACCAGCCCCAGGGTAAATATATTTTAGAATTAATGATATTTTCAAGTTAATGATCAATTTATCTTGATGTAACCCCATAATGTGTTGAGGAGCTTGTGTATTTCCTGATGTATTTTCAGTATTTCATTTCTCTGGTAGTTTTAATCATTTTGTAGAATCTGATGAAAATATCTGTCATCTCTCCACATGTGTGTCAAAGTCTTGTTTTAGTTATCTATTGGTATTTATCAAACCATCCTAAAATTTACTGGCTTAAAACAATGATTATTTATTCTCATGATTCCTTGGGTTCAGGACAGTTCATTTGTTCCATGTGGTGTTGTCTAGTTCACTCATGCAGTTGCATTCAGCTGGGATCTCAGCTGGGGCTGTAATGCCTAGGATATATTTGCACTCACAGGTCTGGGGTCTTTGTGCTGCCTGTTGGGTGGGATACTCTGGTTCTTTTTTACATGGTCTCTCTGAGTGAAACAGGCTGCCAGGCTTCTTAAAGGCTTGACCTGGATCTGGTACAAATTCTCTTTGTCACATTCTATTAGTCAGCGAAATCACAAGGCCAAATGAGATTTAAGGAGAGAGGAAGAGACTCCACCTATTGATGGGAAAAGTACTACGTACCTACACAGATGAGAGAAATGGTTAGTGGCTATCTTTGGAGACAATCTGACATGAACAAATTCACAGAATTCTGCCTACAACATCAGCAAGTTCACCAGTCCATAAAAATCACCTAGGAAGTACCCTAAGCTTTCCAGAGCCCTGGACTTGGAATTCCTGCTTTAAAATATAAACCAACTGTATGTAGTTTGTCCCAGGAATGCAAAGTTAGTTTCATATTCAAAAGGCAATGAATCCAATTCACTATATGAGTAGAATAAAGGGAAAAAAACGTATAATCATCTCAATAGGTGCATGCAGAAAAAGAATATGACAAAATACAACATCCATTTATTTTTTTTTAAACTCTCAGCACATTAGGAATAGAAGGAAACTTGCTGTGATAAAGAATATCTATAAAAAACTGACAGCTAACATTCTACTTGGTGGTGAAATATTAAACATTCTCTAAGATTGGAAACAGGATGAGGGTATCTGCTCTCACCACCTCTAGTCATCAAGAATGATTTACTTTTGATCATTTCCTTTAAATTCTTTCTTTGAATTAAGCTAGATCATCAAAGGCCTATTTACCTGGACTGTTCAGTATAGACTTCTGGTGGAATCACCTTTATTTTCCTGGAATATACTCTGGTATGATGCCACTGTCTACATTGAAAAATAATGTAAGGCTCAGCCATATACTAACACACACTGCTGGTGGGACTGAAAATTCACATATCAGATAGAATCTGGCAACATATTACTAAAATAATCACTGTGACCAAGTTTTTGGTTTTTGTTTTTCTGGAAATGCAATGATGATTCAACGTTAGGAAAGCTTTGAAAGTCATCATAATTTGTTAAAGGAGAAAAATATCAATCTCTAAACTTTACTGAAAAGAGATTTAATAGCCTAGCTGGTGTGGCTCAGTGGATTGAGCACCGTGCTGCAAATCAAAGAGTCTCTGTATCAATTTCTAGTCAGGGCATGTGCTTGGGTTGCAGGCTAGGTCCCCAGTTGGGGGTGCATGAGAGGCAACCACACACTGATATTTCTCTCCCTCTCTTTACCTCTCCCTTTTTCCAAAAATAAATAAATAAGTTTTATTTTATTTATGGTTACAATGTTTTTTTAAAGTTTTTATTTTAATTGTTGTTCAAGTGCAGTTTTCTGTCTTTTACTCCCATCCCAGTCTACCCCCCCATACAATGTTTTTAATAAGTGTTCCCCATCAATCTCCCTCCCAGGCCATGGGCCAATAAAATATTTTTTAAAAAGACATTTAATAAAATTCTACATCAGCCCTGGCTGGTGTAGCTCAGTGGATTGAGCGCGGGCCTGCGAACCAAAGGATTGCAGTTCAATTCCCAGTCAGGGCACATGCCTGGCTTGCAGGCCAGTTCCCAGCAGGGAATGCACGAGAGGCAACCATACATTGATATTTCTCTCCTTCTCTCCTTCCCTTCCCCTCTAAAGATAAATAAATAAAATCTTTAAAAAAATTCTACATCAATTCTGACAAAAAAATCTTAAAATATATCAATAATACAGAAACACTTACGTTAATCTGTATCCTTTTTATATATTGATAAAAACATAAGACATATGTCTCAATGTGAAAAGCTACATTCCAATTAAAGCTAGATCAAAGGATAGGAGGACTTCCCGTCAAGATGCTGGCATAGGCAGACATTGCTCTCCTCTTCTCACAATCACATCAAAATTCCAACTAAAATACAGAACAACCGTCACTCAGAACCATTAGATATTGAGCTGACAACTATGGAATTAAAGAAACCACATCCATCCAGACTGGTAGAAGGGGTGCAGATGCAGAACAGGATAGCCCCTCACCCATGTGTGGTAGATGATAATTTGGGAGGGATATCTCAGGAGTGAAGAATCCCAGTCCCACACCAGGCCCCTCAGCCTAGAGTTCCAGTGTCAGGAAGATTAGTCTCTGCAACTTCTGGCTGCAAAAACCAGTAGGGATTGAGTCACTGGAAGAAACTTCTGGAGCCCGAAGCAGTTCCTCCTAAAAAACCCACACTTGGACTTACCTACTCAGACTCACTCCTGAGCTCCAGCACCCAGGTAGCAGCTTGAAAGGCACCAGTGGCATACAAGGAGAAACTTAAGTGTCTGGCATCAAGGCAAGCAGAGGCCATTGTCCCTTTTCTAAACCCTCTCCCCACAAAGCCAGCAAGCTGGTGCCATTATCTGAGACTCCATCAAGCCTGGCTAACACTGTTTGACCCTCCTTCGAAATCCTCAGAGACTCTGGCCCACCCAAGTTACAGACTCACCCAAGCTGCTTTCTCATATGAATGGCTGGTCTTGGCTCATGCTACACAACTTTGTAAGTCCTCTCAAATAAGCAACAGCTGGCTTCAGTGAACCCCAGGCCTGGCACTACCAACAGCCAGCCTAGATTCATAACTTGGCTTTGCCTGGGAGGCTCCCAGCGCAGCACAAGTAGCAGCCATCTCAGACTGCATTATTGCTCAGTCAGGGGGGCCCAGGGCAAAACACAGATGAGGGCTTATCTTGGCCTGCATCACCCAGGAAACCGCAGGGCCAGTGCACCCAGTGGATAGCTATAGACCATATCAGAGCACCACCATGCTGCCCCTTCACAGCTGATCCTCCATGGAGGGAGGAGGTTTGTGGTCAGTGGTCACAGCCAATCCTTGCAACTGACTGGCCTTAGTAAATCCCTCCCATTGATCTGCCAACAGCAGCCAAGTCTCAACTTCAAGAGGAGGGTGTACTCAGCCCACAACAAGGGTACACCTCAAATACCCAGCTTGGGTGATGGGGGGACTGTGCCACTGGACCCTACAGGACACCTACTACATTAGTCCACACTGCCAAGACACAGAATCAAAGCAGCTCTACCAAATACATAGAAACAAACACAGGGAGGCTGCCAATGAGGAGACAAAGAAACATGGCCCAAATGAAAGAACAAATCAAAACTCAAAAAAAAGAGCTAAACAAAATGGAGATAAGCAATCTGTTAGAGGCAGAGCTCAGAACACTGGCTATAAGCATGCTCAAGGAACTTAGTGAGGACCTCAACAATATAAAAAGATCCATTCAGAAACAAAGGATACACTAATTGAAATAAAGAAAAATTGCAGGGCAACAACAGAGTGGATGAAGCTGAGAATCATATCAATGATTTGGAACATAAAGAAGCAAAGAACAACCAATCAGAACAACAAGGCCAAAAAAGAATTAAAAAATAAATGAGGATAGTGTAAGGAGCCTCTGTGACAACTTAAAAGAGTTCCAACATTCACATCATAGGGGGTACCAGGAGATGAGAAAGAGCAAGATACTGGAAATCTTTTTGAAACAAAAAACAGAAAACTTCCCTAATTTTGTGAAGGAAATAGACATATAAGTCCAGGGAAGCACAGAGAGTCCCAAACCAGATGGAGGCAAAGAGGCCCACTCCAAGACACATCGTAGTTAAAATGCCAAAGGTTAAAGATAAAGAGAGAATCTTACAAGCAGCAAGAGAAAAGCAGGTCACTACCTACAAAGGAGTTCTCGTAAGACTGTCAGCTGATTTCTCAAAAGAAACTTTTCAGGCCTGAAAGGATTGGCAAGAAATATTCAAAGTCATGAAAAGCAGGGACCTACAGTGAAGATTTTACCCAGCAAAGGTACCGTTTAGAATTGAAGGGCAGATAAAGAGTTTCCTAGATAAGAAAAAACTAAAGGACTTCATCATCACCAAACCATTATTACTTGAAATGTTAAAGGGACTTATTTAAGAAAAATAAGATCAAAACAATGAACATTAAAATGGCAATAAATTCACAACTAAAAATATTTGAACAACAATAAAATAATTATTTAAAAATATTTTTGCCTATTTCTGTTTTCTTTTTAATGAACACATATAAAGGACCCATGGGGGAAAAATAAAAAAATAAATAACAAACTAAACAAACAAGAATAGAAGCGTGGGTATAAAGAGCCTCTTGATGGTTGCCAGATGAGAGGAGGTTGTGGGGGAATGGGTGAGTAGATAAGGGGATTAAGCATTACAAATAGGTAGTTACAGAATAGCTACAGGATAGGAAATGAAGTAGCCAAAGAACTTATACGCGTGACCCATGTCCATGAACAATGGTGAGTGGATTGCCTGAGGAAGTTGGGGGTGCTGGGTGGAGGGGGGCAAAGGGGAAAACATCAGGATAACTGTAATAGCTAATCAATAAAATATAATTAAAAAGAAAGAAGGATAAAATGAGCATCATAGCCTCTATTATTATATTTTTATTTTTTAATAGGAATGAATTAATATACAGGTGAGTTATAAAATGTATATTATGGTCTCAAGATAAAATATTCCTTTGCTGTCATAGAAACATGGAACAGACTGACAGCTGTAAGAGGGTATTGGAAACATAGGGACTAGTTGAAAGAAGGTGAAGGGATTAGCAAAAGAACATATTTTTTTGTCTCATTTTGGCAGCCTCCCTGTGTTTGTTTCTATGTATTAGGTAGAGCTGCTTTGACTCTGTGTCTTGGTTGTATGGCCTAATGTAATAGGTGTCTTGTAGGGTCCCATGGCACAGCCTCCCCTATCTCCCAAGCTGGGTACTCAAGATGTACCCACTTCGTGGACTGAGTATTCCTTCCTCTTATAGCTGTCTTGATTGCTGTCAGCTTGTCATTGGGAGGGATTTACCTAGTCCACACAGCTGGTAGGACTGGTTGTGACCCCTGGCCAGCTACCACCTCCCTCTGTGACTTTTGGAGGTCATTGGATGGTGCTCTGACATAGTCTGTAACTGTCTACTGGATGTGCAGACTCTGGGGTTTCCCAGGTGGGGCAAGCCAAGGTCAGTCTCCACCTGTGTTCTGTCTGGTGCCCCTTGGTATAAGCTATAAATTGATCTGCAGATGGCTGCTGTTAGTGCTGGGCCTGGGGCCACTCAGCGAGACGTATGGGAGCTGGGCTCAGCTGTTGGTTGTGTGAGGGGATTTAGGAAGGTCTGAAGCCCACTGGTTGATTCTTGTATGTGGCCCGAGGGGGCATCAAACCAGCAACCTTGGTGTATCGAGACGATGCTCTGACCAACTGAGCTGCACAGCCAGGGCCTGCTGTCAGTTTTTTATTTTTTACATTTTAGTTATCTTAAGGCTCTTATAACCTCATAGATCAAATATGGGATAAAAATGTTTTAATATTAGCAACCCAGTTTATTTTATTTTTTATTTTTCTAACCCTAACCTTAACAACCCAATTTAAAAGAGAGCAAATGATAGATACAGAGAACAGATTAGTGGTTACCAGAGGCAGGAGTGAGGTGGGGATGGGCAAAATGAGTGAAGGGGTCAAAAGGTACAAATTTTCATTAATAAAATAAACAAGTCATGGGGATATAATCTATAGCATAGTTACTATAGTTAGTATTATTGTATTGCATATTTGAAAGCTGCTAAAACAGTAAATCTTAAAAGTTGTCATTATGAGAAAAAAAATTGTAACTGTGAATGGTGGTGGATCCTAACTAGACTTATTGTGGTGACCATTTAGCAATATATACACATCTTGAATCATTATGTTGTACATTTGAAACTAATATAGTGTTATGTCAATTATATTATGACAGTTATATGTCAGTTATACCTTGCTAAAAAAATTATGCTAAAAAAAGTGAGCAAAAGACTTGAACAGACATTTCTCCAAAGAAGCTATCCAAATGGCCAAAGAGCACATTTTTTAAAACCCATTAAAAGATACTCAATATCATTAATCATTAGGGGAATGCAAATTAAAACCACAAGATACCACCTCACACATTAAAATGGCTACTATCAAAAAACAAAACAAAATAACAAGTGTTGCCAAGGATATGGAAAAATTAGAAACCATGTACACTTTGGCAGGAATGTAAAATGCTGTAGCCTCTATGGAAACAGTATGGCAGTTCCTCATAAAATTTAAACATAGAAGAAAGGCTCTTTCTTTCTGTTTGGCCACAGCCATCAGGTAAGCCAAGATGGATGCTTAGAAGTACATCTGGGAGCTATGGAGGAAGAAGCAGTCCGATGTAATGTCCTTCCTTCTCAGGGTGCGCTGCTGGTATTACTGCCGGCTCCCTGTGCTCCACAGGGCCCACTGCCCCCACCTGGCCCGATAAAGCATGTAGGCTAAGATATAAGGCCAAGCAAAGTTATGTCATATATCATATTCATGTGTGCTGTGGTGCCTTCAATTGCCCTGTTCCTAGGGTGTGACATATTGCAAGCCTCAAGCCTTATCTGTTGCCAAGGAGTGAGCTGGGCTCCGCTGTAGGGCTCTGAGAGTCCTGAATGAATTCTTACTGGGTTGGTGAAGATTCCACATACAAATTCTTTGAGGTTATCCTCATTGATCCATTCCATACAGTTATCAGAAGGAATCCTGACACCTACTGGATCACCAAACAGTCCACAGGCCTGGGGAGATGCCAGGGTTGACATCTGTGGGCCTCAAGAGCCATGACCTTAGAAAGGACACAAGTTCCACCACACTACTGGTGATTCTTGCTGTGCAGGTTGGAGAAGGCATAATACTTTCCAGCTCCCCATTACTGCTAATATAAGTAATGTTTGTAAAATTCTTACCTAAAAAACAGTTTAGGTCAGTCAAAAAAAGTTAAACATAGAATTACCATGTTATCTCACAATTCTACTTCTGGGTATATCCCAAAATAATTGAAAGCATCCTGGCTGGTGTAGCTCAGTGGATTGAGTGCTGGCCTGCAAACCAAATGATTGCGGTTCGATTCCCAGTCAGGGCACATGCCTGGGTTGCAGGCCAGTTCCCAGCAGGGGATGCACGAGAGGCAACCATACATTGATATTTCTCTCCTTCTCTCCTTCTCTCCCCCTCTAAAAAATAAATAAAAAAAAATCTAAAAAAAAAATCTTAAAAAATATTACTTTAAAAAAATAATTGAAAGCAGGATCTGGAAGAGGTATTTGTATACCCATATTTACAACAGCAGTTTTTAAAGGATTTCACTTATTCATTTTTAGAGGGAGGGAGAAAGAGAGAGAGAGAAACAAATGTGAGAGAGAAACATCAATCAGTTGCCTCTTGTATGCACCCCGACCAGGGACTGAACCTGCAATCCAGACATGTGCCCTGACTAGGAAGGGAACCAGCGCCAGTCAGGGCTATAACAGGATTATTCACAATAACCAAAATTGGAAGCAACCATAACGTTTATAAACAAATGTGGTATATACAGGGTATGGCAAAAATAGATTTACAGTTATGAGTATGCAAAGCACAGAGTTTATTCTTGTATTATTGTTTATTAATTATTGTACTACTTTCCATATGAACTATGCTGTATATACAATGGAATATTATTCAGCCTTGAAAAGGAAGGGATTTCAGACTCATGCTAAACATGGATGAACCTTGACATTATACTAAGTGAAATAAGCTAGTTACAAAAAGATAAATACTGTCTGATTCTATCATTTGAGGTATCTAGCATAGTCAAATTCATAGAGACAGAAAGTAGAATGGTGGTAGCCAGAGGCTAGGAGGAGGGGACAATGTTCATAGACACAGACCCTGGGGTAAGCCTGAAAATCTGCCTCCATAAGCAGAGGGTAGGTAAAAGACAACTGAGTACCTTGATGTAATGCTGACAGCTCCAGCACTACATCAAAAATTTATTAAGGGAACTTACATATGAGGTGTGTGTTAGGTGCAGCCATGTAGCAGGCACTAAACAATTATATAGAACAGGGCAGGATGGATAGGGGTATTGGTTTGTGACCCACTCCACATAAGGAGAAAACACTTTATGTGCTTGCCTAGGGTTGGATAAAAGCCCGTTCCATGCTGTGGGGCTTAGGAAAGGGATGGTTCAGACAGTCTCTGAGAGAATTTATGGGAAGCAATCTCTGTTCTGGTCCACAGCTAGCTCGAGGGTCCAGCAGCGTCATGTCATGGAACAATCTCACCTCAATAGGGAATAGGAATTGTTTAATGAGAGTAGTGTTTTAATTTTTCAAGATGAGATAAAAAGAGTTCTGGAGATTGGTTGCATAACCATTTGGATGCGCTTCACACTACTGAACTGTACACTTAAAAATGGTTAAGATGGTAAATTTTATGCTATGTATAGCTTTCTATAATTAAGTAAAAAGTAAAATAAATTTACATGAAATATATGTAAATAAACAAAACTAAGTGTTTTAACATTATACAATTCTTTTATATTTTTAAAATGATTTTATTTATTCATTTTTAGAGGGAGGGGAAGGGAGAAAGAAAGAGAGGGTAAGAAACATGGGTGTGCGAGAGAAACATTGGGTGTTTGCCTCACACATGTTCCCAACCCAAGCATGTGCCCTGATGGGGATTGGAACCTGTACCTTTTTGGTTTACAGGACACCCAACCAACTGACCTACACCAGTAAGGGCTGTAATTCTTTAAAAATTTTTTACTGATAGATTGACTTGAGAGAGAGAGAGTGCAACAGACATCAATTTGTTGTTTCACTTATTTATCCATTCGTTGGTTGATTCTTGTATGTGCACTGACTGGGAATGGAACCTGCAACCTTGGAAAATGGGGACAATGCTCTGACCCAACTGAGTTACCTGGCCAGGGCTTCAGATATATTTTTCTTCTCTAGAATTTTGATTTGGAATTTTTCCAATATCTCCACTTAAAATTCATCCACTTTTTTTAACATAGTGATATAACTTTTAAGGTTTTGTATGCTAATAAAATTAATGAATTATTTTATTTAATCTGATACAGTTTTAAAATAACTATTATTACTAGCATTATTATTGAAAAGTTTGTTATTTTTAGCATTTCCTTTTTTATTAAAATATATATCTTTAGGAATATACAACCAAATCACTATGTTTTAAGGTCAAGTGAAGGAATTCCCTACTCTGTACTTAAGTTGCTAACTTGATACTTGGTTAGATTAATTTGTTTCATTTTGCTTAATTTTTAGAGATATTTTTCTACTTTAATTATTTATTATAATTTTGTAATACAGTTACATGTTTCTATATAAAATGATACAACAATACATTCAAAGTTTGGTTGGACCGTGTTTGCCCCAAAAGGTACAGTCATACCTCGGTACTCGTCAGCTTCAGAACTAGTCAAACCCTGTACTTGTCTCACTTTGATGAGGAAAAAAATGTTTCATCACTTGGCGCTTGCTCAGGACTCATCACACTTGCTAGAACTTGTATGAGTCATGACACTGCCCCACAAGATAAAATAAAATGCTTCATCGTTTGGCACTTGTCATTTGGGTACAGGTCACGAGTTCTGGAATGAATTAACAAGTACCGAGGTACCACTGTAAACATTTGTTTTAGTTCTTGACTTATGCTTTCAGTGTTTGTTTTTGAAATTGTAGCAAAATATACATAAAATTTGCCCTGACTGATGTGGCTCAGTGGATCAAGTGCCAGCCTGCCAACCAAAGGGTTTCCGGTTCAATTCCCAGTGAGGGCACATACCTGGGTTGCAGGCCAGGTCTCCAGTAGGGAATGTGCAAAAAGCAACCACACATTGATTCTCTCCCTCTCTTTCTGCCTCCCTTTTCTTCTGTCTAAAAATAAATAAAACTTTTTTTAAAAATGTACCACTTGAACCCTTTTTAAGTGTTTAGTTCAGAATCAGTAAGTACACTTGCATTATTTTGCAACTATCATCTCCATCTCTAGAACTTTTTCATCATTCCAGACTTAATCTGTTAAACAGTAACTTCTCATTATATCCTTACCCCCAGTCCCTGGTAACCATTATTCTTTCTGTGTCAATGAATTTGATTATTCTAGGTACCTCATATAAGTAGAATCAGGCAACACTGGTTCTTTTGTTTGGCCAATTTCACCTAGCTTAATGTTTTCAAGGTTTATCCATGTGTCAGAATCTTATTTATTTATTTATTTATTTATTTATTTATTTATTTATTTTTTCTTTTTAATTTAGAGAGAGAGAGAGGGGAGGAGGGGAGGGAGGGAGAAAGAGAGAGAGGGAGAGAAATATGGATGTGAGAAACATCTATCGGGGACCAAACTCACAATCTAGGCATGTACCCTGACTGGAATCAAACCTGCGAATTTTCGCTTTGGGGGACGATGCCAACCCAGTCACATCAGTCAGGGAAAAATTTAATATTTTTAAGGCTGAATAATATTCCATTGTATGTATATACCACATTGTGTTTATTCATTTACCCATTAATAGACATTAGAGTTGCTTTCACTTTTTGGCTATTGTGAATAATGCTGCTAGGAGCGTGGATACACAAGTATCTGTCCAACTCCCTGCTTTCAATTGTTTTGGGTATATGCTCAAGAAATGGTGTTGCTGGATCATATGGTAATTCTGTATTTAATATTTTTAAGTAGCTATCATACTGTTTTCCCTTGTTTAATGCAAAATATCATGAGCTCATTGATTTTACATATTTTATATGATTCAATCTATTGCACTCACTATGGTTTTCAATGCTCACATTGTACCATCAGTGAGAGCCCCTTCAGCCTGACTCCTGCTAGGACTTTAGTTTTTTATATCTTCCTTGCTTTCTGGAATGAGAAATTGAGGCTGAACTTATGTATTTCCTGCTTCAAGCTTGGAACCAGTCTCTTCTCTGAAAAAACATTCCAGTTTCTTTTAGTGGAAAATGGTACTTAGAGACTACCACCTAAATGCTAGGGATACTCATTGCTACCGTGATCCTAGGCCTTGTCACTGGACAAAGCTATATAATGTGTCTTTTAAAAATTAGGATCATAGAGCTTTTTTTCCCTTTGATTTTATACTTGTATTTTTATCCCACACTTTACTCATTGAACCAATAATCATTGTATATGTACCATATCGCTTATACTTTGCTAGTTTCTGGGAATGTACATTAAAAACTTACACTTGATGTAGTTTCCATTGCTTTTTATCTGAATGAGGACTTTTATTTTTTGTTCATCAGATCTATTTGCATTGGCTTCTAGTTAAGACTGCTGAACAGTATTAGATTGGCTTTTAGTTAATCTTGGCTTATTTTTTATTTTACATTCAGTCATTGCACTAGTCATTCAAACAGGATGAGTTGAGAAATGCTTTGTTAGACTATTGTGTCAATGTGTGTGAATACCACAGAAGGTACTTACACAAAACTAGATGGTACAGTCTACCACACAACTAAACTGTGTTGCTCGCAGATTACAAGCCATGTTACTCTACAAAACAACCAAGATTAAATCAAGCACAACAGAAAATTAGTCAACCAAGAGATGCAATAAAAACGTGTGAAGCTGCTGCTGGTGTAACACAACATAGTTTTACAACAAACTTTCTTTTTTAAGTGTATACTCTAAAATAATGATAAAAAGTATAGTAAATACATAAACCAGTAACATGGTTATTATCAAGTATTATGTACTGTGCTATACTTTTATATAATTGGCAGCAATATGGTTTACACCAGCATCACTAAAACATGTAATGTGGTGTGCTAGGACATTACAATGGCTCCATCACTGGGTGACAGAAATTTTTCAGCTTCATTGTATTATGGACCCAGTCTTAATATGCAGTCCATCCCTCACTAAAATGTTATGTGGCACATGACTATATTTCCCTTAAGTTAAACTCAAGATTTCAGTAACTACAACACTATTCACCCCTTGGTTGGTAGTGTCAAAGATAAAGATAAATAGGTAATTGATACTAAAAACAAACAAAAAAAAAACACTGGATATTTTACCAGAACAAGGTAACTTGGAAGCTCAAGACAATTGTTATCCTTGGATTCTTAACCCTTTGGTCAGTTGGACTAGCAGGTAAACTCTAGTATTGAAGAAACCATTTGGCTCAAACTCTTTGTTACTGTGTTGGTGCCGATGCCTGCAATTTCACTATTAGAGTTTTGTTCATTGATGTGATTGGCTCATATTAAAGTACTATCTTTGGAGAGTTAAAATTCACATATACAACATGTTACAGTGAATAAATTTATCAGGATTTCTCCTTGTCAGTTGAAAATAAATTTGGAAAGAACAAGGTCTAGCATAGGGGACAACTGCTTGGAGACTTGTGTTGAGAAGCCCTGACAGAGGAAGCACGATGACACTAAACACATGCCAAGACGAGGGAGTATGAAAATAAGCTTTTAAGACCTGATGATGCATTCAGAATACTCAGCAGCCAATCAGACCATTGGCTGTGTATTGGCAAATTATCAATTCTAAAGACTACTAATACTTCAACTAACTATTATAATGGAGTCAAAACTTAATAGCATGGATGTTATCTAATAATACTTATACATTTTATAAGTTTTATAATGTACTGAGATATTTTAAGTTACTTCATAATATATGTATATATCACAGTCAATAGTTATCCTTTCTACTCAATGTACTAAATACGTAAAAATTTAGAGACATCCAAAGAGAAAACACAAATAAGTCTGAACTCATTTAAGACAGGGAATACTTTATTCAAACCCATCAGAGAAATGACCTGGTTGAGTCTGTAACAAAGCGTCATGTTTTAAAGCACAGGCCAGTAATTGTATGAGTATACACTGCTACATACAAATTAACTGATCAGACCACAACTTTTCAATGTTTAAAACAGAATAAGCTTCCCTGTAAAAGCAGCACCGTTGTGACATTTTAACTTTAGTATTCCTCTCCTTCTTCCTCACCCTCTCCTTCAACAGAATCCACACCAACCTCCTCATAATCCTTCTCTAGGGCAGCCATGTCCTCACGGGCCTCAGAAAACTCTCCTTCCTCCATGCCCTCACCCACGTACCAGTGAACAAAGGCACGCTTGGCGTACATCAGGTCAAACTTGTGGTCCAGGCGAGCCCAGGCCTCAGCAATAGCTGTGGTGTTGCTCAGCATGCACACAGCTCGCTGTACTTTGGCCAGGTCTCCACCAGGCACCACAGTGGGAGGCTGGTAATTAATGCCAACTTTGAAGCCAGTGGGGCACCAGTCCACAAACTGGATGGTACGCTTGGTCTTGATGGTGGCGATGGCAGCATTGACATCTTTGGGGACCACGTCACCCCGGTACAACAGGCAGCAAGCCATGTATTTACCGTGGCGAGGGTCACACTTCACCATCTGGTTTGCTGGCTCAAAGCACGCATTGGTGATCTCTGCTACAGAAAGCTGTTCATGGTAGGCTTTCTCAGCAGAGATGACAGGGGCATATGTGGCCAGAGGGAAGTGGATGCGGGGATAGGGCACCAGGTTGGTCTGGAATTCAGTCAGATCGACATTCAGGGCTCCATCAAACCTGAGGGAAGCCGTGATGGAGGACACAATCTGACCTATCAACCTATTCAGGTTAGTGTAGGTTGGGCGCTCGATATCGAGGTTTCTACGACAGATGTCATAGATGGCCTCGT
>PVKM010014309.1:0-29187 GCA_004027735.1 Carollia perspicillata
ATAATGTATAAATGAATGGAACCACTAGCAAGTACACACATTTGGAAAACTGCAACTAATTCAATATAACTGGCTCATATGGACCAAAGGAACTAGGAAATAACATGCTAAAACTTGTGATCTAGAAAGATCACGCTGGAAAGCAGCCAACAGGAGAACAATATGAATGAAGTTCAGGTGAAGAGTTGTGCCCTAAAGTATTGTCAATCTATGTAGAGAAAAAATGTATGGTTCCAGAGCTACTTGAGAGATAAAATTAACAGAATTTAGTTACACATTACATGCTGGGAGGAATGATAGTTAAGTCCAATCTCAAGTTCTGTCGAGCCCCCTTGTTTTATCTACTTGTATGTTAAAAATGTACAGTAAGAGGTAAGAACAAAATATTTCAGTCTAGAACTGACAAAACACTGATTTATTTAAGTGAAATTGTTCAAAGATGGTAATGGATAAATACATTTAATGTTTATGGCATAAATAAGTCACACATTTCTAAAATTTACCATATATAAATATAATGTTAAAATATTCTTCTAAAACTATTGATTCTTTGTTAAGAATCCTAACTTTAATGTCTTTGACCAGAAATATTTTAGTTATTCTCAGCTCAAAAAAAAATCAAGTCCAAAACAGAGAAAGAACTTGGACATGGAGACAGTGTGGTAATTGTGGGGGTGAGTGTGGTGAGTGGGGGTGGAATAAAGTATGGGGGGAAATAGTGAGGGAAATGTAAACTAATCAACTAGTTAATTAATTAAGTCTAACCCCTGTTATAGATATGCATTCTAGTTAAATTTTTTGATATTTTTATGGTAGATTTGCATTATTAATAATTATTGCTCTAGAAAATGCTAAATACAATAGAATACCATTTTCTTCATAATTGCTAGTCTTCATATTTTGGAAGAAATTATCTGATGTTAAAATAATTTGTATTGTTCACTGGGGACCCATCAAGTCCTTAGGGAGCCTGGTCCCCTTAATAGGAATAGCCTCACATTTGGAATTTACTCCCACACTTGGGTGGGAGTAAGGCTGTAATCTGTGCATTTCTTACAGAGCTTTCTGTGAGTGAAGGAGAGTAATCTGTTCAAGTGTCATGCTCATGACCTTTGACTCACTGGTGCAAGCTCCAACCAACTAGCCTAGCACCTGAAGGCAGAATGGAGAATTCCTTCACCAACGTCTGCTCTACAGCTTAGAATGCACTCCCTGCAAGAGATCACTTAAGTCGCAGGAACTATATTCTATGAAAATCTGCCTTTCTAAATTCTTAGAACTAAAAATCCTTTCCACAATCAAACAAGGCAGCCAAACAAGACCCACAAGTAGAAATCCCGTCCTTCATCAGGGCAATTATCTACAGCTAATTCCTGTAAGTTTTTTAACTTACTGCATTGCTATGGCCTTTTTTTTCTCCTCCTGAAACATTTAAGAAAATAGCTTCCTCTGCATTCATTATTTCCTGAACTTTTTAAGAAGTTTTGGTACTATGTAAACATCACAGCACCTATTTAGATTACTCAAAACATATTTCCATAACAGATTCGCTGATTCGGTGCTCACTGAGATTATTGAAAGTGACTATGTTGCAGGGAAGATTCTCTACATTAACAGCTGCACGGTTTTTACACACTTCACTCCCCACAACCAACAGCACATTTGTGAAATGTTTTTTTGAAACCTCATGTACCTAATAAAAGCTAGTTAAAAGAGTAAAGCCATAGACAATAGCTAAAAGTTTAGAAACAGGAAAAGATATTTGTATTAAATGTTGAAATGTAACTGCTTCTATATTTTGATCTAGAATTTTGCTATAAAGTCAGTCCTGGAGACCATGAAAACAGCTGAGTTATCTTACATGTCTATAGTTGCCTTGTACAACACTGTGTATCAAACAGTTCTTAAGATTGCTGAGAAGCTGACATGACAAAAAAAATAAAACCCATAATGCCTTTACCTTCAAAAACATTTTAAAGATTTTTTTTTCTGAAATAAAGGCCCAAATTGTGTCAATTTATTGGAAACATCTGATTTTCTATACTCTACATTAATTATTTTGACCTTTCTAACAAAATTTAACCCATTTCCCCATCTTTGAATTAGACTATTATGCTGATTGTAATAATATCTACATATATTAATCTTAAATTTTACTCTCTAATATGCTATTGAATAACATTTAGTGAAGAAAATGAAATTACTTTATTTTCATAGCTTTGCTATTTCTTATGCTATAATAAAGGAAAACTTTTCCCAGTTTAATGAAAAAGAAACTTGAAAGTTGACTTTAGTACATAGCTTTGTAGAATACAATTTTACACTTTATAATAATACAAATAGTTTAAAAATCATAAAAGTGTATAAACATTACTTTGGAACTAAAACATTTTAAACTTTCTACTCTTGATCTTCTTTAATTATACCATTTCTAGAATCATTTTTATTTTGCCAGAATTAGCCTTTAACTTTTACAATTAGACAAATTCTCTCTTCTCTAAAAGATTTGATTCTGACTTCAGAGGGACAGCTTTTTTAAATATAATCCCAGACATGAAAACACACATAATATATAATATTACCTTAAAATGTATACAGTTTCTATGTTGTCTTAGGAAAACACGAAGGAGAGAGAGAGGTGTTGGTAGTCATGACTCAGTGTCAGATGGAGTTATCAGAGGCCGTGGCTATCATTGACTTCATTAAGGGAGATTAAGTTCCCTGGGTTTTGTTCCTACACCTATAAATGGGGAAGGCAATCCTTACCTTAAGATTTGATAGGTGTGCAAAAGGGGTAAGAAGAATTTTATACAAAATAATGATTATTTAAAGGGTATCAGAGTACTTGGTACACATCATGACATGGTAACTCTATTCATGTGCATGTTCAATGCAGGAAAATTATTAAAGCTCAAATCTATTCAAATCTAATGTTTAGATAGTTGGATATTCACAAGGGTAATTATGTCATTGTTTAATCTTTAAACAGGACTGTGCATCCAGGGATTATGTAGACAATATTAACCATCACTTTTAAGAGGGTCTGAAACACCCAGATTTGTGAAAAACCTCCCTGGTCTTTTGTGCTAATTGCCATGTCCAGGTGCTGTTTATGAGGAGAGAAACCCTCAGCATCAGGAGCTAGAATTCACAGAAGGCTTGAAGTTACAGGGAATCACGTGTTCAGAAAAGATGGTGTGGCCTTGGAGAATAAGCTTTACGTACAATTTTTAAAGGATATGAACAGTGATATTTGGAAACTTTCTGCACTTTAAGGGGACAGGAAAATCACGAAAATAAATCATTCTCTTAAGCAAGCTTTGACAGTATGTATACTTAATCTACATTAGAACTGTGGAGGACATTTTGCTAAGAATAAAAAATACAAACAGGCAACCTGCTTTCCTCTCGGAGTGCTGATCTCACTTCACCTTTACCTGGACAGGAGAGCTTAGTCATTGTCATTTGCAGGAATGTGGTTTCACAACATAGACATGGCATTGACTGAAAGGAGACAGATAAAAAGAAGTATAGACTGTCTGGTGTCACTTACATGGAGTCAAGAACCAACAAAACTAATCTTAGTGATTAAATTCAGAAGAGTGGTTATTTTTGTGCAGAGGAATACAGGACCACAAAAGAACCTTCTAGGGACTGAAAGTGTGGTGGTTACACAGGTGTGTACATAAATAAAAACTCACCAAGCTACAGAATTAAGATCTATGCACTTTAGTGTTGTGTATTTTACACATTAAAAGTTTAAAAACATGTCTTACAGTGCTCGCAGCATCCTTTACAATGTGATAAGTCTTCTGTGACTACAGAATGATTTTTATTACTAATCACATTTTCTGAGTGTACATATAAATGTGATTCTTTCCTCCATAGAATGAAAAATAATTGAGGTGTTTGAAAAAATTAGCACATACTACTATATAGATAGCAGTTTATTAATAAGAGATTTTCTTATGAAGATAGATTTTGTACCACTTTTTATCTTTCTTACCTTAGTTTTATTTTTCTACATAAAAGAATTTATTTATTAACTAGAATTCTTATTCTGTGAGCAGAAAGACAAGTAGGAAAAGCAATTGATACTTGTATTGCATTCTAGAGCAGTGTTGTCCTATAAAACTTTCTGTAACGATAGAAATATTCTATGTCCATGCTGTCCAATACAGCATTCACTAGCCACATGTGTCTACTAGTACTTGAAATGTGGTTAGTGTGACAGTGAACTTAATTTTAAAATTTTAAATAATTTAAATTTAAATACCCAAGTATAACTAGTGGCTATCATGTTGGAAAACTTAATTCTAGAGCTTAAAAGATATTTCTATACATTTTATTATATCTTAGAACAAACCTACACATATTATGTAGCATTTACAAATGTTAAAACTAAAGCCAAGGGTGGCAAACAGATTTGAGAAAGACCACACAGGCAATGAGAAGCAGCATTAGAATTGTAATTTTTTCCATAATATACCTTACAGTGTCTCTGTCTACTTATGGTCTCTATCACCTGCTTTCCTATCACTTAGTTACTCTCTGGGGGAATAAGTGCATTAAAAATCAGCAAAATTCTGTTTTTCCTCTGTGGACTTCCCTCATATGGCTAATTACATGACATCGGGAAGTATACTTCTAATATTTAACCTTCATACATACAATATGTCATGGGGAAATATAGACAATTATAACCCCCCCGTGATGAGTCTAAATATGAATTGTTTCTTCAGCAGTTGGTGAGTCAGACATGAATAATCTTAAAGCCATGACACCATACCCACAAAAAAAATTATTTAATTCAAAATTACTCTGAACCTTCTACCTCACCTGTAAGGACTGACTTACATGTAAACTTATTCCCAAAATGCCTGTGCATGACGCCTTTTCCGATTGTCTAGCAAACATGATCTCTAATTCCTTTTTATACCACTTTCAAAACTGTGTCTCTTTCTACTGTGTATGATTTTTTAAATTTTACGTATACTGTACTTCTTTTCTCTGAGATGTGTGATATTTTAAGATAGGAATAGCATCTTGTTTCTTTTTTGTGTTTATCTTTAAAGTCCTTAGCATAGTGCATTGCACACAAAATAATTCAGTAAATACTTGTGAACACCAGTCAGTATGTTTCCACAGTGAGTATTCTAGTAAAGAGGTGCATGACTAAAGAAACATATTGTTATACACAACTTCTTAAGAGTATCGATATGAAAGCTTAGCAAACCATTTCAAATTTGTGCAGAAAATGCATATTCAAGCAAATTAAAAATTTTCACCTCTTCAAGACATGCCTGCTTGATTAACTCAATTACTTCTATTTTCTTAGTATAATGCTGTCTTGACAAGGGATTATTTTATATTAAAAAACAAAAACAAAAACCTTTTTTGGTGGTTACATCCCGCAACTTTATTTCCACAATAAGTAAAAAGAAAAACTTTGTAGATTTCATTTATTTTGCATTAATAGTGTATTATCTCAGATCTTTACTTTTTGTTAGTGGGTTTTACTAACTGAATGTCACTGTGTTTTGTAAGAAATTCCCATCATCAATTCCTTTGAAATAAAACAAGTCCATATGCCATAAGAATGATGTTAATTCCATCAACGCTGTAAAATGAAATGCGGTTGCTGTGAACTACATAACACATTTAACAGTAGTAGAAAACATCATATTTAATATTACACAGAAAAAAGACAGTAATTTGTCATCTCCAAACTTCAAATGCTTTAATGGCTCTTAGATTGAATCCTAACCCTCTCCAGATGTCTCACAAGCTTCATATCACTAGAACATCATTCATCTCTAATGTCACACCCATGTTGAATTGTTCGTTTGGCTTCTTAGAAGGCTTCTTAGAAGGACTTCTCTCAGGACTTAGCATGGTTAGCTTCTTGTCTCACTTTAAATATCACCTCTCCAGAAAGACAGTTCTTGACCAGCCAGCCTAAAGCAGAATTGACACTGCCCCGTATTCTCCCCACCCTCACCTCTTTGTAATGCATCAGACATTTATCTGGTTTCATTTACAGTGTTTTCAGATGAGTAACAGCAATTCAGCATTATATTGATTTACACGACAGTGATCACTGGCTGATGTAACTGAACATCCAGAGGCAGGTGGAAGTCAGCATTGTTTCAAAAGAGCCTTGTTCTGTTTCGCTGGTATTCTCTCAGTTGCACAGGGATATGGCAGCAGCGTAGGCATCCCAGCCAAAGGAAGAAAGAGCCATATTTGTCCCTTTCTCTTAAGAGTGAGCCATTTTACCTATAGGATTAGAATAATGTTTTTTTCTCATAATTCACTGACTCAAACTGTGTTACATTTCCATCCCTGATCTAACATCTGAGGCCAGGTTAATCCAAAGACTGCTTTACTAGGTTTGGGTTGTTCCACCATTGGCTTCCAAGAAATGAAATTACTTTTAGAAAAATTGTGTAGTGCCTAGTATCACAGGAGACGGCAACTTCCCAGAAGGTGTATGAGCTATGCGGGGAACAAGTAACCCTCTGAAAAAATCAGAGCGAACAGATACTGGGGAGGCAAACATAACACGTACTACAACATAGTTGTATTTCTTCACAGCAATGTTTCCGTCTAAAGTTATTTATAGATTTTTAAAATTAATTTGGTTTGTCTCCCCTAACGGAATTTGATTTCCAGGAGAACAGGGATTTGCTATGTTTGGTCTACTGCTGTAACCTCAGAGGCTAAGTTTGACATGGCGTGTTACTAAGTATCAGTCGTTGACATAAATAAAGATCATGTTACCATTCTATTTGTGTTTTATTGTCCTAGAGAAATTCTACTCATTATTTGAGTCTCATCTTTGACACATCACTTTCGCTACACAATATTTTTTCTATTAAAATTTTACTGACTTATCAAACTTGGCATCACACACCATCACAAAAATTGTGTAGTCAATAGTTTCTGTCTACCATGAGGCCATTAATTCCAAGACGTTGGTCTCCCTTTCTAATTCAGTCACTTTCGTTTTGCCAATGTTGAGCATTGTTTCTACAACACAACAGGTATTCTTTATACTTGCTGCACAAAGGAATAAATGAAGGAAATAATACAAATAGGTTCTGTTTGAAAGTGTTCTTTCTTTCAATTAATGTTACCCTGGGGGGAGAAAAAAGTACTGGAATTGAGTTTGTATTTTCATATGGCAAACTTGTTGTCGCAGTTTAAGGTGGCAAAAGCCTATGGCCACCATAAATAATACATATAACCTAGGAAATGCGTAGGAAACATGCAGGTGAGTGACCGTGTTGGTACCTATAGGGAAGCCTGCTGAGGTTTGGCTGCACCTCACTAAGGAAGATATCCCACTTAGTGGCTGTATCCCACTAAGGGATACAGAATCTGGCAATATCCCTTTAGTAAAAACAGTGATGAAGAATAAAGAGATCTTCAGAGAACTCATGCAAGTGTCAGAGTTTATTAATTTATGGTGAAAAATGACTGTGGCATAAATTAGAGTAGTTGGAGTCCAAATTATCAGAGCATTCTTTCCTGAGGTCCTGCTACATGGGAAGTCAAACATCAGAAGTGTGCTTTGGTAGGTGTAAATTAAAGAAAAAAATTCTGTCTATCTCAATCTATCATCTATCTGCCATAGTTAAGAAATATTAAAATTCTTTTCCAGTATATAAATGACTTTGCCAATTGTGTGAATATAAAAGTAGATTGGCCAAGATAAATTTTAGCCAAAATATTTGGGAAATTTTCTCATTGTAGAAAAAGCTTTGTCAATACAACCAGAATAAATATCGAGGACATCACAAAACTCTGCTGAAATATCCTCTTGCTTTTTGTTTCATTCTTGTCCCAATAATCCCAAGCTTATATTTCATTTTACACTATTACGTATAAATACCATTTTGAATGCCATAGCTTTAATTACCAATGATACAAACACGTTGCTGCAACAGCTTCTGTGAACAAAGAGAAAATTTTAATCAGCTTCACACTTTTTTGTTTTGCTTAGTCCTTTAGGGCCAGCAGACTTTTCATTGTGTGATTTTTTAATTAAGACTTCTATGTAACCTTTAAAATATACTTTATTTAAGCCCCAAAGAAGGAGCACTGTAACATTGTACTTCATTTTATTTTCTATACTTGTCTTTGTCAAGATATCTACTCAGGTTTAGAATTCCATAAAACTTTTGATGTCAACTCATATTACCAGCCATTTTTTTCTTTTGCTTTATTCAGCTGGGCTCCTTGTCGACTTGGGCTTCTGACAACTGTGAAAACACTTTTTTTTGCTCTCTTTGAGTAAATTCAAAAGAGGTGTGTTAATTTGGTTTGTAGTTTTGGGTATTATTATAAGTCATCCTCAATATGGCATTGCTCTTGAAGTGAATATATTCCTTATTATTTTAACTGAGGTACATGTTGTTTTCTTTTTTACATTTTTTTTCCCATGGTCATCTTGATGTAATGAGAGACATGAACTTTATGCCTAAGTGAACCAATGGAACATAATCAAAATAACATTGCACAAATAAATTGTTGATTATTTTTTCATGGAAACTTAAGATGTTCATATTTCACTTGGAGCTATAAGGACATTTCTATTTTAATAAGACTATGGCTTCTCAAATTTAAGTAAAAATGAATTTATTTTTGAAAACATTGATAGGGGATGGCATTACTAGAATGTACGAAACTTGGTACCAGAATGTAGAAAACAGGGCATTTCCTTCAGTCCTCTTTAAGCTTACTAGAAGTGAATTAGGGTGGTCTCCTAACAATGGTAGAATTAACGAGAACAATTTTCTTTCATGCTGGATGGTAGTAATCACCTGAGTCAGGAAGAGTGAAGTCTGATATCAGAACCTGGTGTGTGCACGTGTGCACACACACACACACACACACACACACACACACACACACCCCAAGGCTGAGTATTCAGGTCCTCTCTGGTGATTTCTATAAACATACAATTCTCCATGTAAGAGAAACTGAGTCATTAACACCCCTAAGGGAATTCATTGATGAAAACACTTGTTTTTATCTGCATATGCTTCATTGGCACACCACTGAAGAATAAATGCACCATTGCGGCCACATCAGTGCAGCTGCTGCTGAGACTGCCACTTCTCTCCCCTGTGGGCCACTGGTCTGAGACTTCCCGCACCATTATCATCATCTCTGCCTAAAGGTGAATAAGGCATAATCTCAAAATATGACGCAAAGACAGGGGAAGAGTACCTGGAAGGGGATAAAAAGGAAGAAAATGAACGAAGAAAGTTAAATGTAACTTGATAACCAGCCAAACAAGACTGGGGGTGCAAATTGAGGTCACAGTGACATTATTGCCCAAACTTTGCTAGTTTTTCTTATAGCTAGATGACCTCATTGTCCCACTCCCAAGTCTTCTCACTGTATGTTGTGTCCTTCCATCTACACTCCTGAGTTTTAAAACATACAAAGACACTTCATCATTGCCACGCTAGCAGCACCTCCTAGAAGGGTGATTGCCGTAAAGTGTCCAATAAGGCAGATTTTATTCCATGGGTACCCCCAAAACTTCCCCCAAACCACTCAAGGTGACCGTGACAAGACATTATGTTTTCTCAGTTTTCTTTACTGACCACACAGTCTAGGCTCCTATAGACTGCTAATGACAGCTATAAACATGGTAGTGAGGACAGTATATTAAAATCCCCCCTTTCTTTTGGCTTTAGAATTAGAAAGAGACCTATCACTCTAGCTAGGCTTAGAGCAACAGTTCAATTTACTTAGTATATTCTCTTTCTCTGGGGCATTTATGTACATTTCTCAGTTGGATCCTTCTCCCTAATGATGAAGAATGCAGCCTGGGTGTCTTTGAAAATCCTACTCCTCTATCCTGCCAGAGGCTTAGTGATGTGAAGGGCCAAGAGACACACGCTGACTGGTTGTTGTCTCATGAATCTGGACTGATATCTATTTTCGCCTCAGAGCCTCCATTACCAAGTGGATGCCAGCTGTTAACAACCACCACCGCCCCAAGGCTCTTTGTTTATTTGGAAAAAGCATGTTCTCTCTTTAGAGGGCTGCCTACTACACCTGCCTCTCTAGTCTTCTTTCTCTCAGTTTCCCTGTGACCCTCCGCACACTTCGTAGCTGAGACTTTTTGATAACTGTCACTACTAACAGCAATTAAAGAAGTGGAAATCCCAGATTCCCTGTCTATATCCAGTCCCATACTTTGTCCTCCACTTGGTGGTGCTTCGTTCAGTTGAATGTAGGAAGAAGAAAATAGAAAGTGCCATTTGGCTGCAAGTTCAAGTTACATTCTCCAATTTAATTTTACCCTTGCTAATGTTGATTCTTATCTCATTCGTGTATCGATTTCTTGTGTGTGTGTGTGTGTGTGTGTGTGTGTGGTAAAAAAAAAAGCAGTGTTAGAGGTCCTAAATGCAATTTTATTTTCCTAAATCTCACAACAAGAAAGGGCAACCTCAGATCTGTGTGGATTTGGCAGTTTTTGTAATTATGATCTTGGAACAGACAAACATTTCTTAAGCAAAAATATGCCAACAATAAAGAACATTGGTAAATTATATAATATGAAAATTAAGAGCTTCTTTTCACCAAACACATTCTCATAAAACAGCGCATTCAACAAAGAACTTGTATCCAGAATAAACACCTTTTTCAAAACCAACAAGTGAATAGAAAAAAAGATAGTCTACCCAACAGAAAGACGGGGAAGAAGCTAAACAGGTATTTTACAAGAGAATACTGAAAAACCAATAAAGCATATATGAAAAGTACTCAATCTTTTTAATAATCAGTGAAACGAAATTAAAGCCACACTGAAGTACCACTACATGCCTGCCAGAATAAAATGGGAAACACTGACACCAACAAGTGTTGGCAAAAATCAATGTCTTGAACTGGTTTCAAATCTAAATGGTAGAAATTGTGAGAAGTAAGTTTCTTCAAACTGCAATACATTCTCTGTAAGACCGTCATTCTCTGTCCGGACTCGTCTCTCCTCGGAGGTGCCTCCAACCCATTCTTACTCATTTTCTAAGCAGAGTAGTTGAAAGTGCTGTTTGGGGCCTATCCCAAACCATGCTGTGAGAATGTCACGTTTCCTGCTAAATGGCTTATCATTGTGTTTTTCTAAACAAAGAGAAGTTCCTCTTTAAAAGAAAGTTTGAACTCAACTCTGATTATTTTCTCCTGTCACTGTTAATGGATCTGAGTCTTATCTTAAACATATGCTCGATGCATACCATGAAGTATTGATGCTTCTTCCTTGATACGTATGAAGGAATAAGTGATTAGTCTACAGAATTAGCAAAATGTTATCTGAGCTCCATAGCACTTCAGCTCTTCATTCATTCTCTTAGAGTTTCGTGGGTGCATTTTAGAGGGAAACCAAACTAGCATCAAAAACAAACCAAAGCAAAAGGAAACAACTTGCCCACTTTTTCACATTTCTGCCTCAGCTCATTAATTGGGAAACTTTTAGTAGTGGGTAAGTATCTGCCTTGTCTCCACATCTCTGCATCTCACTAGTTCTTTCACATGGGAGGAGAAAGGACTTCTTTGGTGCAGAAAACTAGGAAGAGATTCTGGGAGACATATCTGCCCCAGTCTGTGATCTCCCCATAGAACCAGCTCACCCACAGGCCACACTGGCTCTTCTCTGCCCTGCTGACATGAGGTGATCTAGCCAACCCCTCCCTGCCCTTGCTGTCACCACTCTCTGGGTCCTCAACCTAGGAATGTGTGATTTAGTTTAACTTAGGAGGGAAGGAACAAAATATATTCTCACTTCAAAGTCAATCCTGAAATCCATTTACTACCAATTAAGTTGCTATTTTCTGCTTATCTAACTTATACATCTATTTTTGAATTAACACAGAATCTAAATGGGAGAGAACTGATAAAAAAATGAGTATATCCCAAACTATAACATTCTTTTTGGGGATTGATATTCTCTCCATGTGTGGTGATGGAGGGGATATTTAATCTCCATTTGTGTTGGCTGACTATTTTGTCTGATTAGACAAACTGAAAATTGATACCATGTATTTTTATGTACCAACACGATGTTAATTTGCCCTTGCAGTAGTTACTACAGAAGCCAAGGATAGCTTGAAATTATTGGAGTTTAATTCTATAGACTGAATTTAGTCCCACAAAAAATCATGTGCAGAAGACCTAACCCCAATGTGATGGTAATAAGACACAGGTCCTTTAGGATGTGCGTGTAGGTTTAGATGAAGTCACAAAGGTAGGTCATCATGGGATTGGGGCAATCTTAAAAAGAGATGCCAGAGTGCTTGCCCTTACTCTCTACCTGCCTTATTAGGCATAACAAGAAGGTGGTCCACATGCCAAGGAATAGAGCTCTCACCCTAACTTGACCTTGCTGACATCCTGGTCTTGCACTTCTAGCCTCCAGAACTGTGAGAAAATAAATGTCAGTTGTTCAGACAACATTGGGTGCATTCAGGGTGATGTGGCCATAGAGTGAATGTCATGTGTTTAAGACACCCAGTGTACATTTTTTGTTATTGTTGTGGCAGCCCGAGATGACTAAGACATTTAATTTTTTAAACATATCAACAGAACTTTCCGACTTCATGGTAGAAAGCAAGCAGCTTTAGGCTTTTGAGCTTTTGAAAATTTTATGTAGCAAGTGACTTATTTTATGCAGAAATTTGGGTTTTTGCTTACATAATGCAGAAAACATATAGATGTTTTTCAGTGGTGGAGGGATGTGATTTGGTTATGGTTTAAAGGTGAACTGGGGGTGAAATACATCAAGAAAAGTGCAGGGAGAGAAACAAGTCAGATCCTAAAGTCATTTCTGATGTAGTATCACCAGAATTCTTTAACAATTGAATGGATAACATTATCCTCAACTTAAAATAATGTTAATTTATTTAATTAAATAAAATCATTCCTTTCTTTCTGAATTCCTACAATGATGAGTGCAACCAGTTCAGATCATGTTAGGGCCAGCAAGCTTCTCCTAAGGCACCGGCACACAGGACCATGGGCGGCCTCCTGTCTTACTGCAATGTCCTCAGGCCGCAGGCCACTAGCGAGTTGTGCAATAGGGCTATCGTTCCTATAGTTGGTCATTTCTGTGATGCCTATATTTTTTTACTTAACGTAATATGTTTTCTAGACTGTATATTGTAGAGTTGAGAGAAGCTCTCCTCTTTCATTGTTACTTTTTCTCTCTACTTTTTAGCATAGTGATATTCATGCCTAACAGTAAGAACTTATAAATCATAATGTGGCTTCAAGAAGAGATATAACTGGCATTTAAAAGCATCAGACAGAAGTCAAGACACCTCAATTGCGTTTCTGTTTCAGTCAGTTGCTGTGTAATTGTAGAGTGGTCATAATAGCTGTGTGTCATGTTAGACTGAAAGTGACATCTTTAAGGAGTCCTCATCTGCCACTCAGTTTTCAGGACTTTTTTCACCCTCTGCAATCTAGGAAAATTAGGAGCTCCAGGAGTAAAAGCATTATGTTCAAACCCTGTTTTATGAACGAGAATGGTGCATCAGGTACTGTGTTCCACTCATTGCAACATCACATTTGATCCTTATATGATTATTTCTAATTTGCCTACTTATCCCCAGGACTTAGCCTGGGACTAAGCCTATGACAGATGTTCAACAAATGTTTCTTTGAGTGAAAACTCAAACCTTCCTGGTTTCAGATTCTTATGTGTGAAATGAGTGTGGTGGAACACATGATTCACAAGGTCCTGGAAGTTCTACAACTAAGCAGAGGATGAGTTGACTAGTCCTGATCTTATTTCCAAAGATAAAATTACACCTTATAGCCAATACAAAAAAAAGACCATGGGGAAAAAAAACCTTATATGAGTGTAAGTTGAACATATAACAGCCTCATGAAATTATTCTACATATTCCTTGAAGAGGCAATTATAGTGTGGATATCAAGAGAATGGGAGAGAACTTATTTTTTTGATAAAATAGCACAGATAAGATTTATGAATACATATGTGCATAAGTAATAAATGCCAGGTAAACAACCATGTAGGCTCTTAAAGAAGACTCAGTCCCTGCTATTAAGACATACAATATAGTTATGGAGATGAAGCATAAACACATGAAAATTCCCAGTACATTTACAAAATTGTAACATTTTATTGGATTCTGATGTAAAGTGACAAAGCTGCTTTAGGACTAGGGGACCAGTCTCAGGACTGTGGCAAGAACGATGGTGGAGGGGCCAGCCCTGAGCACACCTGCAACCCATTTGCAACAAGCCAGGCAGGGCACAGGCTGGGAGCTTCTCTGGAATAAAAGTCACCTCTGAGTTTACAAGTTGTAAAATGAATTCAATTAAGATTTCAAGTTGGGACTATAGGCTGAAATAGTTCTAAGTTTCCTGTATATGATCACTGTCATCCAATAGCATAGTATACTTCATGCAAAACTTAAAAATACTGTTTTTGAAATCAGTAACACTATTACAGTTTCTTGTTTATATCAAATACACTAAAATGAAGGCAATCTATGATTGAATTAGTGAATATGTACAAAATTTTAGAAAATATTTTCTGGTATGATCACCAAGACTATTTTGACCTAGGTGGAAAAATAATGTAAACAAAATGTATATGTTGTATAAAAATATCTAAGCAACTGTTTTGAAGTCAGTAGAAATTTCAAGGTTTTTGTTCAATCCAGGAAAATTGAGGAACATGTTTTATATAACATTTTATGAATGTGTACTCTTTACAAGGTATTATGTTTAGTTTGACTGTGTATATTTATATTTTGTTCTTATGAAAATAATTTGTGGGATAGATATTATTACCTTCATATAATTGCCTAAATATCTATAAATGTCTATTCTTTTCTCCTAATAACATACTTAAAAAAAGTCCGTTATTTTGTTCTGAGTGGCCATGAATTCTACTTAAAAGGCTAGGTTTCTCAGATTCCTTTTTATCTAGGGGTGGGCATGTATTGTCTTGCCAAACATGTGTACATGAAACTAATTCAGTAGAAAAGTATATTAAAAGGAAAAGATGGCTGGCATATAACTCATAGACCTATTGCTTTTCTCCTTTGTTTTTGTATTTGAGAAGACAAGTTGAGAAGTGTTCAGTAATATTTTTAGCTCAATAATTATAAAGTGTGGTTTTAACACTCAGGCTGCAGGGCTTCAGAGCCCATATATTTTTTAAAGATTTTATTTATTTATTTCTAGAGACAGGGGAAGGGAGGGAGAAAGAGAGGGTAAGAAACACCAGTGTGTGGTTGCCTCTCGCACACCCCCTACCGGGGGCCTGGCCCACAGCCCAGGCATGTGCACTGACTGGGAATTGAACAAGCGAACCTTTGGTTCACAGGCTGGCACTCAATCTACTGATCCACACCAGCCAGGGCCAGAACCCATTTTTTAAACTCTCCGAGTGCAATGGAAGAATAAAACAAAGTGTACTATAATTGTGATTTACTCATTTACTCAAGTGCTACAAGCATGAAAGACACCTTCTGAGGATCTGTTAGGTGTCCAGAATTTGTGCTGGCTTTCGTACTTTCGTCAAAAGACTCATTCTTCTACTTTTAAATACATAGAAATACTGTTGCTTACATAATGAATATAAAGAAAACAACTGTAGTGACTTTGTTAAATTAACATTCATTAAGTAGAGTCCTGGAGTGTTGGACAGTGAGCCATGGTTGAACAAAAGACCACAGAGAAATGGCAATAGAGAGGTTTACTACAGGACCTGGAGGAAGTATACAGCCTGCCTTGAGGGGCCACATAGGGAGGTCGAGGCAGTGCGAGAGAGGCAGGGCCTGGGAGCATGCCTTGTAATTGTCCGTCAGTGGAGTGCTTTGGGGTACTCGGGCTAAAGCCAGACTGGTCAATTCAAACCAAAACAGGAGGAGTTTTGGTAAGACCCATGTAGGTCTTATCTGAAGGATGTACAAGGAGAAGGCCCGGGGAGGCAAGAGAGACTGTTGATCACAAGGGCTGTTGGGGAGGTCATATCAGGAAATGACATTAACCAATGGCATCCACTGACAGGAGGGATCTAGTGCTAGTTTAAGGTCCCCTGCAGGCCACTTGGCTGCATGAAATGGGTGCTGAGGCAGCACCCATTTATTAGGTGCTCACTAACCTATTCTGTGATCTAATAGGTGATCTGTGATCTGTAACCTAATAGGTGATCACTAACCTATTCTGGTTAGTGGTGCAGCTAAACTACCCACACTGGCTCTGTGTGTGCATGCACTTCTGCAGGAGCTCACACACACGAACACGTACGCACATACGTAAAATAGCATGCAAAGAAATTACGTTTATAGATCTCTGTATAAAACTACATCACATTTTATTTTGTTTTAGAAGAGAAAAATATTTCAATAGTTAGTTTAGAAATTATTTATTAACGTACACAATTACCTGATGCATAAAATTGAAAAACCTTGAGAGTTAATCTGGACATTAAATTACATTTAAAGAAACAATGTCATACAAAAATTAGACTCTGATTGAGATCCAATAATTCTTCTAAACTTCTCCAGAACACACTGCTGGTAGAGTATAGTTTCAGTACACAGAAAAACTGTTTAAATTTTTTTCTCTTTCTATCTCAGTGCCTCAACCTACTTTCTCTCCCCCTCTCTCTTTCTCTCAGATCCCCAATACTCACTTTTTACATTTTTTCATGAGCTTTTTCTTATCACTGCTTCTCCATTTTTTATGGATCCGTTCTCCTTTGTTTTCTTCTGCCTTGTTCTCCACAAACTTCAGTGTAAAACCCTTACTGGACTCCCTGTTCAGTGACTGCCTCCTCCACTTGCTGGTACACCCCTGAGAAGGCCGGGGGCGCAGGGAACGAATGAAAGCCGACTTGTGGGACACATTTCCATTGCCTCCATGGGGATGGGGTGAGGGCCTGTGAATACTTGACATTTTTGTTCTAGTCAAGCTGAAACCATTCACACTTATACAATATATACATACACCGGATCACTTGGATTCTCTTATAATTAGCTTTTTTATTTAATAAATGCATTGTGAGCTTTTTTCTAAAATATTACATATCTATATTGTTAGTCTTAATGACTGCATATTATTTAATTATATGACAGTCCAAAAATATGTTTATTCCTCCCTATAAATCTAAGTTTTTTCCCAGTTTTTAACTGACCAGTATTTGTTATTGTTTATATCTTGGTCTCATGTTTCTAAAGTAGGAATTTAGACAAAAACACACAATTATTTTTTTATTTTTACACATATAATTTTTCTTGTAAAAATATAACTAGTTTTTAATCCCCGTAACAATGTAGGAAAGGATGATTTATTTCTCCAGTAATAGGTATCAATGATAGATGTATTTTTATTTTTAACTGCATTTATTTAGCTTTCTTCCAAACTGGTAGGATTAAACATGGTGTCTGAATTTATTTGACTAGTAGCTGTTGCATACCTCCACTGTTGATTCCCACAAAAGCCTCAATTAGTTGCTCTGAATCCTGGTTCCCATCTTTCTGAAATATTTCCGATAAATTATATTACTATGTAGATTCTACTCCCACATTTCTGTGTATTTATGTTAATAGGTTGGTTGGATTTCACATTGTTGGTCATTTAAAAAAAACATAGAAATGATTAAATTTAGCCGAACGTGATGGTGCTCTCAGAGATCACAGACTCAACTGAGTACAAACCTAAAACCCTGAGAAAGATTTTTCTGCCAAAAACAGATTTGGAGGAGTGATCTGCATTTTCCAGCTTGTTATGGTGGAAACACTGGCAGGGGCAGTTCTGGCACAAGCAGAAATCTTGTGTAGATAAAGCTGTTTATGGAAAATACTAAGTAACTAGCAGATGAAAGCATTTGCATGTTGGCTTATTACTCCCAAGAACAGCTCCCATGGTACAGCATAACATTCCCACAACAAGCATTGCACTGAGTTATATAGAAGGGCACTTATGCAAAAGAGAGCAAAGTCCAGAACCCTTACAGCTGAAGACAGAATCCCTCGGCCAAACATCCACTTTAAAACATGAAAATCCTTGTTGAATTGTATTTGTTTGCTTGTTTTACTTTCTTGTGGATGATTCTCAGATCGCTATCTCTCATCCCCATCTCCCCCTGAAATTTCCACATATGCCTTGAGCATTCTCATCTGGTTATCCTTTTGCTCTAATTCATCAAGCCTGGAAACAGACCCGTGGTTTCTGCCCTCCACCTCGGATCCACGCACCCCCCCACCCAGACTTGCCCATTTCTATTCAGCATTGTTGTCTCTTCTATTCTAGGTCAAAAACCTCTTCGCTTCTTCCAAACACAATATGTTGTCTGTGTTCTTGTGATTCTTTGTTGTTGCTGTTGTTTGCCAGTGTCCTTCCCTCTTTCTTTTTTATCCATCCCTGTAATTACTCTAGTATCGATTGTTGTTACCTTACTCCTTCAACAAAAGAGAGAACGGAGGGAGGAAGGGAGGGAGGGAGAAAAGAGAGAGAAAAAGAAAAGTTCTTAAAACTGGCCTCCCTGCTTCTAATACATAGCCTGCCATTTTTTTTCTTTTTGAGTAACTGCTTGGTTTATCTGAAAAACCTAAGCTATTTTTTATCTCTCTCTTGAAAATGTGGGGGGAGGGAAAATTATTGGTCCCTCTTCTCCCAATGGTGGCTCCTACCAAATAAAATACAAGTTTAAGTGGCATGACGTTCAGACCCTTTACAATCCAGTACCATGTTAGCTTTCTGTATGATTTCCCACTGTGTTCCTTCGTCTACATTAAGCTAACCTGAAATATGCAATACTATTCAAATTTTGAATATTTAGGTGTCATTATCTTTTCTCTTCTAAACACAACATTCTTTTTGTCTATAGTAGCCTCCTTACAACCATCTATACCATTGTATTTCATATTTTAAAGCTAAATTCAAAACTGATGATATAAAAATGATAGGTACTATCATTGGGCAACATGGGATCATTATTATAGTGACTTCTCTGGTAACTATCTTTTTCGCCACCTGCTGACTCTAGTAAGAGAATGTTAAGACTCAGGTATATCATAAGTGCCTTAAAGCATGGGATATCCTGGTCCCCATTACAGTAAGCATTTTTCATCCAGGTTTTGGACCACAGGGCCAAGCTCTAGTATACCCATCTTTCTAAGACTGAAATTCCTATCGTCGATGCTATTTCCACAGAGCAAGAAACAGAAAGGGTATTAGAACAGGTGGTCATTAAATACATTTCCCATTTAAGAAGTTCCAAGGAGCAAATGTTTAATTTAAATATCTTCTACATTTTTAGTGTGTATACAGGTAAACAAAAACAATTAAAATTTAAAATTATTTACTGGTAAATGGTAACTACTTATCAGATAACGTAAAGAATTATAGTTCCAGAAAATCTGAGAGCAGAAAGGAATCAGTAATATGACCTAAAATTTCAAGGTTACTCAAGTATCTATGATTCATAAATTATTATCAGGATAGTTTTTTTTTAAAGAAAAGACATTTTATTAAAAAAACAGTGGTATATTAATACTAGACAATACCATCATATTTAACTTTTTTTACAGCTGTCTCTAGCAGTTCCAAAAGAAAAAGTACTGAGAAGAGGTATATATTCAAGTAAAGATTATGTAGCCACAGCTAATGAACTGTAAACTTTTCATTATTCCACACAAAATCTTAGGAATGACTGAGGCAGGGGCGGGAAAGCATGCAAAACAGAAACATTTGCACTCAACATTGCAATTTACCAAAACATTTCTAGGCAGAGGATCGCTATAGAGTAGTCAGTATGTTTGTGAATGGAACTTACACATAATTATAATACACAATTTAACCACACTGGTGACACAGTAACTTGATTTGCCTACACTCCTTTGTAGTATGCCTTTAGAGCCTGTACTTACTTTAGTAATTATCTCATGAAGATCAAGTGATTCTGGGGGATGTAAAGTACAGCGTGGGGAATAAGGTCAATAATATAATAACTTTGGATGGTGACAGCGGTTACTAGACTTACTGTGGTGATCATTTTGTAATGTATATAAACATCAAATCACTATGATGATGTACACTTGAAACTCATAGGCTATTACATGCCAGTTATATGTCAATTTTAAAAAAGATTATGCATATGGGAGATACATAAAAAAGATTGAATGACAAGATTCCACATAAAAATAATAATGGATTATAATTTCTAGTTGCTTTTATATTTGGCAACAGAACCAATAAACGGTAAGTCTATGATGCAGAGATTTTTTTTGAGATAATATGAGGCAGTCAGATGCTAAATTTTCCTGTTATCCTCAGAAAGAATTAGATAAATCTTAAGGTATTTTATCATGAGGACTTCAAAATAAATGAACAGCAGCACATGTTACACACCATTTGATATGTCCTTTGTCAGTCATAAAATGATACCCCCAAACCCTATAGATTCAGGCAAACAATTATGGCTAACCAAGATGTCAATATCTCATCTTAAAATAATATGTCAAATAGCTATCATGTTTTTGATATGAAAGAAAAACTGCAATGGAAAAGTCTGAACTTCACCAATCTTTGCTGGAGTGTAGAACAGATCTGCTCCAAGTTTTCTCCAATTTTTCTTCAGTAATAAACACAGCTCATCTGAGGTTTACAAAACAATAACCCTGTAGGCAGAGCCTATCTTTTAGGTAAATATGATTTGAGAATCGAGGGGAACAGTCTCTTTCTACAGAAAATAACCTTTTCTTCCTCTTAATATTGTCATTAGAGGCACATGACTTACCAACCAATGGTTTCTTTGTTATAAATACTAACATTATGTATATAAATATTTTCACTAATTATGTACTAGTGTCAATTTGGGAGACCTTGGAGATGATGTAACTGGGAGGTGGTCACTAGGTTACATTGAAAAACTATAAACAGATGATAAATGATAGACAGACAGACAGACAGACAGATAGATAGATAGATAATAAAAGCTGCTAGAATTCTATTCAAAATCTTCCTGCCTCCCTTTGTCTTAGACTAATACTTAAATACATCCCAGTCCCTGTGGAGGTTAGCTAGTTATATACACCACATCCCCTAGAAAAAAAAGACAAAGAAAAATTTTGGTAGGCAGTTATACAAAGACATTAGTTGAAGACTCAGAGTAGACAATTTTGTGTAAAGAAAACAAAGAAAGATAGAAGAGAACCTTGGGGAATAGCTATGTTAAGGAATTGAGAAAAGCCCAGGGTTCAGCAAATAAGACAGAAGAAAAGCAAGGGAGGACAATAATAGAATATTAGCATCATGAAACCATAAATAAAGAAGCTGATTTTGAAAGCTATCACAAATGTTGAGAATAAATCACAGGAAAAAAATGGTGAAGAAGACCATTGGAAGACCCTTGGTGATTTATTTTCAAGTACATTCAGAAAAGTGGTGTGATGGAAGCAGGAGTGCAAGGTTCAGGAATTACCTGAGGCTGAGTAAACAGAAACAAATCTTGAGACCTGAATGTCACTAAGAAACTGAGAGGTGACAGCAAAGGAAGAGATAGGGCAGTACTTTAACAAGGAGAGGATGTTTTTTAATTTTGTTTTGCTTTGTTTTATTTTCTCTCAATGCACTTGCAGCATTGTATCCCATGAAATTGTTTGCAAAGAAAACCAGAAAGTAGATATTATGACTGCCAAACTGATGACTACCAGACTAAATATTTAAAATATTCTTTAGAATTACTATCACTGTTAGCTTAACATAAGTGTTCTTATGTTAAGAACACTTTCTCATAAATACTTCCTTTTCTCATAAAGGAAGTTTTTCCTTTCTCATAAATACTTCCTGCCTTCACCTCCCAATAGGAACACTGTTTGGGTTTCAAACAAATGCTTATTGTCTCTCAAAAAAAAAAAAAAAACAAGTCAGTGTAAGGTGAATGCAAGCCTGGCGATGCAAGTGTGGTACAACATAACTGAGTAATTGAGAGTGGAGGAGAGGGCAGTAATTACCATCAGTGGGACATGGCACATCTTTGAATTCCTAGTTCCTGGAACAGTTTATGGCTCAAAACAAACATAAGTAAAATGGTTTTTGAATTAATGAGCATAGTGGTAGAGATTAGAGATTAGACCAAAAAGTAGGAAACCCCTTCTGAAACCATGGAAAGTGATTAAAGTAAAGGCAAACATAAAAACAGTCCAGAGGTAATAAGGGCCACAGTGGATTGGAATTTCAAAGTATAGGAATTTACAGCAAAGTAGGAGGTGGGCCATTCTGTGGGAATGAGTAATGGGGAGAAGGACAGGAGAGAGGTTAGAGCAGAAACTTTTTGACATGAACCCTGTGGAGAGATAAACAGTGGCTGAGAGGCCAGTTCTAAGAGGCACTTACCGATCCAAATGATATACAAAAGTTCCATCCGTTATACTCAGAGTAAACTATTGATTTTTTTGATAGATCTTTATGATTACATCATCTTTCTTCTGAAAATCACTTTGGCTTAGTCTTTAATATTTCATATTATTTATGTTTTTTGAAGAAATATTTTTGTTACTTAAGAGTTATTACAGCTAATTAACTTCTGAAATTTTGAAAGATAATGCCCAATTGCTGTTAGTCTTTTATAAATATATATATATTTTTCTTTCTGGAAAGCCAAGAATATTAATAAATAGTATTCCATTTTTGGACAATTTTGTAAATTTAGTCCTTTTAGATTACACTGTAATTTAAACAGATGGAGCAGTACAATTCTATTTTCATATCTAATTTTGTTTCAACTTTTAACCGAATAGTAATAAAACTAGTTTTTTGTTGCCAGCACTAGATTTTAACCTAACAATGACAGATCAAAGCTATTAGTCTGTCCACAAGATTAGTTTAAGTAGGAAATCTCTCATCAAATCCTTGTAACAGCTGTCATTAAATTCCTGCTGCCGAGTGAAAGGCTGGAGCAGCTGGAAATGAAGAAAAGCAGTTAGGTAAACAATTCGGTTTTGACCAGAAATATTTCCTTACTTTCGTCTCCTGACTGGTGACAAGGAGTGCTGCTGTGCACGTGCTGTGTCTAGACCATGAGTTGTTGACACTTTGTTCTCAGTTTTACACTTTGATATTGAATTCATATGCAATTAGGAAGGAGACAGCTCTAATCTGAATTTGAGCACAGTAACATGTAGCTGTGTATGTAAAAAGCTCTCCTCACTCTTCACCTGAATGCTGAACAAAATTACACCAAGCAATACTTTGAGACAGCGCCATGGAGTTCGTATAGTATAGATTGTGGATGAAAGTAGAAATTGCGTTTTATTCTAAGCTCAGCTATCATCTTGAAGTATGTGATCTAAAGAAAGGCATTTAATCTGATGTCTTAGTTCATCACCTTTCAAATTCAGGTAATACTAGATGGTATTACATCATCTGGTAATACCACCTGATGTGTCAGGTAACGTTCATCATAGGGTTGTTGGGAGAAAGAAACAACAGATACAAGTCACCTAACTCATTACCTGACATACCATAGGCGCGCACACACACACACACACACACACACACACACAGAATTGCTTTTTTCATTTACGTTTAGAACAAGAAATCAGATTAAGTTCATTAGGTATAGTTTGTTCTGGTTTCATTGGTGTATTTATTTTGCAGCACAAAAAGACTAACACTGTGCGTTAGTTAGAAATCACCTTAACAATATATTACAGAAAGTCAAATTTTGATGTGCAGACATATTGCAATATACTAACTTATAGCATTGTAGGTTAATGTACGCTAAATATTTTAAGTATTACCCTAGTACCTCTCATAATAGATTTGTTTTTACCTATGAGAAAATCTTAAGGATCTCAGTACTCTATTTTTCAAAACTGACCTGATTATATATAATTTCAATAACTTGCTTAATTTGAACTTTTGATAAATGCTAGAATTAAATGTGTTGCTAAAACTTAGAAATTATGTCTAACCAGAGAAAATAGTAACAACTAATTTTCTTGTTTTAAACTTAACACTACTGCCCTGGCCTGGAGGCTCAGTTGGTTGGAGCACTGTCCCACGCACCAAAAGGTTGTGGGTGAGCTCTCCCATCAGAGCACATGCCTAGGCTGTGGGTTCTAATCCACATTTGTTGGAGGCAACCTATCCATGTTTCTCTGTTACATCAATCTCTGTCTTTTTCTCTCTCTCTCTCCCTTTCTCCTCCTTTTCCTCCTCTCTAAAATCAATAAAAAAACCCCTTGAGTGAGTATTAAAAAAATTTACTTTATGAGGTAAGTTGGCTAAGCTTCTCCATCTGCTTGTATTATAAACTGACTGTTCTAATATCATAGACATTATGATATACACAAGGCACTGTAATTATATTTTATTATATCAGAAATAAAACAAGTTGTAAAACAGTGAGTCTTCAGGTAAATTTTGATTTCTGGCAAACCTGGGCGGGGAAAACAATTGTGCTTAACAAAGTACCTATTAAACCTTACATTTATCCATGAGAAAATATACACTCAGAGGATTATGACTTCTGTCAAAATTTATTTTAAGAGACAAACTGTGTTTGGACTACTGGGCAGTGGCAATGAACCCTTACCTTTCAACCAGAGGGAAGAGGAAGTTCATCATTAAACAATCTGTTGGGCAATGCCATGTTTAACTATTCTCATTGTTTGGATTTAATGACATGTTAGTGTCAGGAAACTGATTCACATCCTCTGAATGTCATCTAAAATTACAGCTTAAAATCTAAGTGTATTTGTTGTCAAACACTAAGCTCTAGGTAGGAATAAAAGGAAAGGTGCCTGCCCACCAGTATACTTATCATTGCTTTAAATACCCTTGCCCTTTTTCAAATGAAGTGTTGCAAGTGAAAATGTAAAGTCACCAGCTCTAGTAGCATTCATTAGGATTTACTGCTCCATGACTATTCCCAAACTTTGCAGTTGCAAATCTAATGTTAACCTGCAGGGAGAGAAATCAGATTTGAGAAGAGCAGATATCTGAAAAATTTCTGATTTTGCTTTTGAGGATACATCTCATGTTTTTTTAGCTTATTAACTAATGTTCCTATAGATTACAACTTTAAAAATTCTTTTAATTTACAGAGTGAACAGTATATTCACGTTGTTCAAAAGTCTAAAGTCACTTTGACTATTGCCATTCCAGCCAGTGGGGAGAGGAAAAGAACAGATGTCCAAAGACAGTTTCCTCTTCAGCAATCAAGGCAGAAGGAACACACCACTTCTGTTCCTACTTCAGGGCTAAGGGCTTAGTCATATACCTACAACAACTACAGTGGCACGGCGACATGCTCTTCCTGGGTGGATGGCCGTGGCCCAGCCTAAATTGTATTACTATGGAAGTAAAAAAGAATGATATTAGTGGACATCAAGTTTTTAGCACACCATTCATTGACTCTCAGAACACTGAATTTCAGTCCAACAACAAGAATACTAAATAATATAACAAGCATATAATAAGATATTGAATTTGGAAATTAAATTAACAGTAATTCAACTAGCCTATTCAGTCAAGCATCTCTGCTGTAATAGGTCTGGCAAGTGCCCCCGAGCCGTAGTTGAAAGGAAACATTACCTCGTGAGATATAACACGCTCTAGTTATAAGGCAGCCCTTTCCATTGTTGATGCCTCTGATTGAAATGCTCTTCATTAATTCAACAGAAAATCTTTTCCTATTAACATTTTATCAGTAGCCTTAGTCTATGCGTTCTAGATCTGTGCTGTCCTAGTTACCACTAGACGCATGTGGCTATATAAATTTAAATTCCAACTAATTAATTTAAAAAAATGAAAATTCAGTTCTTCAGCCATACTCGAGTGTACTTCAAGTGCTCAATAGCCACATGTGGCTAGTGGCTGCAATACCAGATGGTGTAGAGAACATTTTCATTGTTGTGAAAAGTTCTGAGGGAGGACACTAAGAAGTTAGGAAAATTCTTTGGCAGGTAGAATGGGGAAAATGAGACACACAGCTGATTCAAACCGCCCATTCAGCACCCCGACCCACCTGCCTCCTCCTCCCTTGCACAACCAGGCTCTCAAGCATTAAGACTTCAGGGCAATGAGCTTATGATCAGCATCGCATAGTCTTAGGAACAAAGCCTCAGGTCTGTTGACCATGGAGAAAGAGTTTTGGTCAAACTACAGATAACCTCTAGGCCTCAGTGGTGTTTCAGCTTCAGACCCAGAAAGCAGCTAAACTATATGAAGTGACACGGTGGCCAACCTTAGGACCAGTTGCACTGACAAATGACCCTCTACCCTAGTGTGGACCCCTGAAAGAACACACCTGGGAAAAACTGATGAGTATTCTATCGAGATCCTCCAATGAGACCTCCCCTAAAGTTCCTGCCTTTAAAAAACAGATAAAACCGCTTACGACAAGGGCCCCAGTACACGCTTTGCCTCTCCAAAGCTGCACCTACACCTTTCCCCCACCTGCTTTCCTTGGGCACATATCCTTTGACTTCTGTCTCCTAAGCCACAAGGGCCCATCTTTTGCCTCTGTAACCTGTTTCCTGAGTCCACACAGCCCAACTCTCTCACGTCTTCTGCCTCTGTGACTTTCTTTCTCAAAGGATAAATAAGCTTCTTGCACTAGCATTCTTGGCTCTGAATTTTTCTTTGCTGAACTCAATAATGGAATTCTAACACTGATAGCCATTACACAGTTCTGTTGGACAATACTATATCCAGAGCAAAAGAAATTAATCTATCACAATTACCTTAATTGCTCTTCTAACATCCCAAGGCCTTGTCTTTTTTCTGTTTTTTGAGAGAGAGAAATTAGGGTAAAAATTATTTTGATTCAATTTAAAAAATCAACATCTTACTATGCTTTGTGGTCTATTTTGAGATTTTATGATAGAACAAAACAAAGATTCTTGCCCCCATAAAAGTTTCATTTTAGCAGAAATAACCCAAAACAAACAAATGAACTAAACAAAAAAAAAAACAACCATGATAAATAAGTAAAATATGTAGTTTGTAAGCATTAATAAACCCAGTGGAAATCAGAAATGCAGAGCAAGGGACTGGGGATTCAGAAATAGGGGTGGTTTACAATTTTAAAGAGTGATCAGAGTGGGCTTAATTGAGATGATATTTGAGCAAGGACTTAAAAGAGGTTAGGGAATTAGCTAGCCATGTGACTGTTTAAGGAGAGTGTTCCAGGTCAAAAGAAGGACAAGGACACAGGACAAGGGCACAGCAAAGTAGGCAATGTAATTGGAGCAGAGTGTGAGCAAGGAGGGGTACGGCAGGAGAGGAGGTCAGAGCAGTGTGGAGGAGGGTCGTGCACAGCTTTTAGACACTTCTGCGCACTTTGTGGAGTCATTATAGAGTTTTGAGAAGAGAAGTGAAATTTTCTGTCATAATGTTTTCCTTTTTAAGTTGAATTTATTGAGGTGACATTGGTCAATAAAATTATATAGGTTTCAGGTGTACAATTCTATAACACATCATCTGTGTATTGTATTGTCTGTTCACCAGCCCGAGTCAAGTCTCCTTCCATCACCATCTATACCCTCTTTACCCTCTCCCGCCTCCCTCCACCCTGTTCCCCCTGGTAATCTCCATTCTGTTGTTTAAGAGCCCAGTTCTGCTGCAATGCTGAGAACAGGCTCACTGCAGGGGATGGGGTAAAGAGTGAGGGTTAAAGCACAGAGTTATATTTATTACTTTGTATGGCTTATAAAATTATTTCCTGCCTTATTTTCATGCTGAATTTCCATGGTATCCTCTACTTGGCATGATCAAGTTTAATAGTATCCCTCTTAAAATGTGGCTCCAAGATAGAACACAATGCCCCAGATGAGTGGCAAGAGGAACACAGAAGACAATTACTACTCCGGATAGGAATACTATGTTTCTAATGCTATATTCTAAGAGTTTGTTGGGTATTCTTAATTAGTATTATCTTTTAAGGTTTTGATCAAATTTGATTCCCTGATAATTTTATTGGGTTTGTTAACAAAATTTCCCAAATTATGCAATTTGTTATTTTGAAATTACATACCAATCTTATCATATTTATCCTTCCAAATTTTATCCTGTTTTTTTTTTACTGTGTTTCATATGAGCAATTTTCCTGCTTTATTTAACATTTAAAACGTAGTACTCGTTTTATACTTTTACTTAAATTATCAACACTTTTTTGATAATATAGGAACATGAACAGAGCACTCTGGCATTTCACTGCTTAGAATTTCCATTAAGCTGGAAAAGATGATCACTTGGGTGAAATAATGGAAATAATACTCATTTTCAAAGTTAATACTTAAATATTAATTAGTTTTTATTGACTACAATTCAAACAGTGTTAAAATCACTATGTTTACTATGGATAACATTTATAGAGAACTTTTCAATAGCCCTAAAATACCCATACATCCCCCCTCACTCTTCCCCAAGCATTACCGCTATGGTAGTGTCTCCATTACTCATCCCTGTCTCTGTCTGCTCTTACCACTCAGGACTCCTTTACATCCCTCACACATTGTTCCTCCTCAGAACCCGAGCATGTCCTGTCCCCTCTCCATAAATTGGGTATGATCTTTATGATTCCCTGACTAGATATCTGTGCTGATTACCCCAAAACTTACTTTAAATATTTCTTGAAGTATCATCTCTTACAGAGGGCTTCAATTTCTACTTTGTATAATATTGCAATATGCCTCAATATTTTACATTTCCTTGTCCACTTTATTTTTCTTTTACTAATTTATATTTAAAACACAATGTATTGTTATTTGTCTATTGTTTGTTCTTTGTCACTGGTTCATATGATCCACGAAATAGCAACCTCTGTTTGCTTTATTTCATTGCTGTATTTCCAGTTTTTAAAACTGTGTTTTGCACATAACAGGCAATCATTAAATATTTGTTCAGTGAATAAATAAATAAGTCATTCCATCTTCTGGGATCCCTTTAAATAATTTCATTTGGTTTATTATCTGTGAAAATCCAAAAAGAAAAATCGGTGAAGAAAATCACTAAAGTCTCCTACAACTTCTGAATCAAGCCAAAGAATGCAATAGGTTCAGGAATTGCAAAATGACTTGTTACCACCAAAATCCAACCTTGTCCATGTAGTAAGTATGAATCATGGATAGAATGAAAGATGGTCTTCAAATCTTAATTTGACTGTAGATTTAATATTGT
>PVKM010014310.1:0-29195 GCA_004027735.1 Carollia perspicillata
TTTTACTATCTGGCCCTTTCCAGAAAATGTTTGCTGATTTCTGCCTTAAGCAATTAGTGAAATACATTTATCAGTTCATTATTACTTAGAATACACTGAGGTTGAAATGAGTACTACATACTACTTGTCCAGTATCTGTCCAAAATAATTTTTCAAAACCACTGTAATCCTTGTTCTTATACTTATTCATAGTGATTAGTATGAACGGAGCTGCCTCACAGATTAGTAAATCCTAACTATTTGATAGGAATGTGCCAGTACTTGCAATGGGGCTTTCTATCAAATCCAGAATTGTCAGGTGTTTTTGAAATGGTCTACTGATTTTAATAGAACTTTTCCATTATGTCCTAGAGCAGATAGAAATCCTTCATTGCTTTCAGCTGAGAATTTCTATCACACCTGGACAAGTTTTGAATTTTATAGAAAAGCTAGACCACAGATAGTTTCTTTTTATTTTTTAAATCAAATCAGTACTGCTTAAGGGAAGGCAACAAAGTAAATGTGAGTTTGAAAATCTTGTTAAAACTTATCAGTCCTGAGTAAAATATAGAAGTTTGTCTTTAGATAACATTGTGCCAATCATATTTTAATTAACCCAATTTATCTGTAATGAGCTGATTTTGATTTTGGATAAGAAATTGAACTTATGTAAAATATAACTTCATGCCTTGGCTTGACAAAGGTTCATGAAGTTTTGTAACAGCGTTCAGTTGACTGGGCTAAAAAACTCCAGTGTTTCAATATGTGTTGCCATACCCATTCATATTTTCCCGTTTTGGATAGGTTCTCAGATTTGTAGAATTACCAGTCTTACCACATGGAGATTCATATTCTCTGGGATCCAGTGCACACTTTTCACTTTTGACATTCTGATTATAGAAATTGGCATTACTGTCTCATCAGAACTTTCACACGTCATCTAACCACTTTGGTGTACTGGGGCTACAACTAACAGTGATAGCAAGGAAACTTATTTTTAACAATTGTAAGCAATAGTAGGCAAATGCCATTATTGAGAAAAATCAGGCCCTGAATTTTGGCTAAGTTAAATAGACTAATGCAATTTTTATAGCTCATCCATACACTGAAAAAATATAGTAATTTTGAAGAGTACATTAGTTCTGTAAAAGTTATTATTTATTTAACATATGAAATTGTGAGATGTATGCAAATAAAACTGCTTCTTTTTTCCTCTAAACGGCCAAACTTTCTATGGGTGACTTGATGGACCGTGGCACCCCCCACCAAGATCCACTGACAAGTTTTAAATCAGGGACATGAAATGATCAAACTTGTTGAGTTTACAAAGATCACTCTGGCTTTTGTTTCAAGGATGGGTTAAGAGATCAATACCCAGGCTGGGACAATTTGAAGAAAGCCATTCTTAGCCTGGGCCAGAGTGGCTCATTTGGTTGGAGTGTCATCTATAAACCAAAGGGTCACAGTTCAATTCCTGGTCAGGGAACATGCCTAGGTTTCTGGTACCCTGGTTGGGGCACATACAAGGGGCTACTGATCAATATTTCTCTCTCCCATCAATGTTTCTCTCCCTCTTTCTCTCTCCCTCCTTTCCCCTCTCTAAAATCAATAAACATGTCCTTGGGTGAGGATAAAAAAAAAAGAAAAACATTTTTTTAGAGACAAACATCAATTCATGGTGAAAGGGAAATTAAAGAAAAGGAGAACTTCAATATGCTCTCAGTGACCTTTACTTATTCTGCCCACCCCATTTAAAAATTAAAGTAAATACTGTTCAATCTATTAGTGCTGGTGATTTCTTGTTGTTTGCTTAAGAGTTCATAGATTTGCTGGGTGCTTCAAAGATTGTGCTTTGTAAGTCAGTAAAGTAGATGGTGACTTAAAATTTAACATGCTGTGATATGAAATTATAGCAAAAATGAGCTACTTTATTTCACTGACTCCCTTAAAAAAATAAGGCATCTTTAAGTGTAAGGATTTTTAAAGTAAGATGAGGAAGTCTTCATAAAATAGTTTTACATCCAGATGTCTGAAGAGTAGCAGAGACATTTTTTTTTTAAACTAATGAACATTTAAGAATATATTTACACAAAAGCAGTGATTACTGTCAGATGGGAACACTTGCTTTCACTTTTCCCGTGATTGGGTTGATATGAACAACTATGAATTTCTTTCTTATTTTAGTTCTATTTCCAAGCCAGGATGTGAATGAAGCTATATATAAAGCATTTATTGAATAACTAGGTATTTATTAAGCAAGACATTTTTCTCCAAGATCTGAGTTTCCTTTTTAAGAAAATATTTTGTGTGCCTTTTCTGGTATTTTTCTTTGGTTTGAAACTTGTAGTTCTAATGTTGAGCACATGTATGATTATGTTTATATGTAGAATTGTTTGCACCAGTCTTTATGTTACAGGGTGGGGCAAAAGTAGGTTTAGAGTGTAAGTACACAAAACAGAGTCTATTCTTATATTATTACTTATTAATTGTTCTATTATTTTCCATATGAACAACTGTAAACCTCGTTGTGCCCCACCCTGTAATTTCTGTCTCCTCGTCTATACCTACCATTCTCTCTGCAGTGTGGCTTGTGCTTCTTCCACACTACTGAGATGCTTTTGCCGAGTTTACCACCACCGTCTTCCCAGTGAGAAACATTTCAGGCTTTTTTTGTGCTGATCTCTTTGCTACATTGGATGGTATTGGTTAGTCTATTCTTGAAATTCACTCTTCTTTGTTTCCTTTGACACTGTAGAATTCTTGTTCTCTTCATCTGTTTCTGATGATCTGTTTTCTGCCTTTTTATGGTGTTGTTATCCCACCCTTCCCTGCCTTTTCTTACTTTCCCTATCGGTATTACTGAAGGTCTGTTTTTGTTCCACTTCCTCATTCTTCTTACTTTAACTGGTCTGTCTCATTTGATTTAGTTTCTTTATGCTGATGATTCTTAACTCTACCTATGCTTGTATTTCAAAATGCAACCTTGTGTATGAAACACTTGCTATATAATTTGAATTTTAGGTATCACAGAGGCACCTGAAACTTCCCATACTTCTAACTGTGCTTCTCTTCCCCAGCCTCCCAAATTCTTCTCATTATACTGTCTTGGTTTGTGGTCCACTCCTCTCACCAGTCATATAAGAGCCATTTTTGACTCTCACCACTTTCTTATATTTAAATTAAGGATCAGTCCTACCAGTTTTACCTGGTAAATATTTTTCCATTTCAGGCCTTCATTCTTGGGAGCACATTGATAGCCTCCCTGGTAGGTTTCCTTGTTACTTCTCTCTAGTCCATCCTTTACATGGCTGTGAGAATGTGTTATCTAAGAAGGCTGTGTAACTTTTACGTCTCTTGTTGGCTAAAGGATGAAGTCTCTGTTCCATATTGAGTTTTTTATGGCTTCTTTTTGTTCTCTCTGGCCTCCTTTCTTGCTCCTACCTCCCTGTAATTTATACTCTCACAACATCAACCTGCTTGAGGGTTTCTTATGGACATGGTATATTATGCCTTGCCATCGTATCATTTCTCATCTTATTCTTTCTGCCTGTAATGATTATTGCCATTAAAGTTAATTAATTCTTGCTTATTATTTTACTGCATTTTATTTATTTTCTAAAATTATTTTTATTTTTCAGTTATAGTTGACATATAATATTATATTAGTGTCAGGTGTACACCCCAGTGATTAGACATTATATCATACCAGGTGATCATCCTGATAAATCTTGTACCCATCTGACACCATACAGTTAGTAGAATATTTTTTACTATATTCCTATGCTATATTTTATATCCATGACTATTTTGCAACTACCAATTTGTATTCCTTAGTCTCTTCACCTTTTTCATCCAACCCCCCAACCCCTTCCTGCCTGGCAGCCATCAAAATGTTCTCTGTATTTATGAGTCTGTTTCCATTCTGCATGTTCATTTGTGTTCTTTTTTAGGTTCAACTGTTGATATATATGTATTTATTGCCATTTTATTATTCATATATTGACTTGTTCCTCCTCCTCCTCCACCCTTAACATTTTATGTAATACTGATTTGATGGTGATAAACTCCTTTAGCATTTTCTTGTCTGATAAACTCCTTTAGCATTTTCTTATCTGGGAAGATCTTCATGTCTTTTGATTCTGAATGACAGCTTTGCTGGGTGGAGTAATAATGGTTGTAGGTCTTTGCTTTCCCTCACTTTAAATATTTTCAGCCGATCTTTTCTGGCCTGCAAAGTTTCTTTTGAGAAACCTGCTGATAGTCTTAGGGGAGCACCCTTGTAAGTAAGAACTGTTTTTCTCTTGCTGCTTTTAAGATTCTTTCTTTGTTGTTAATTTTTTTTGCATTTTAATTTTGATGTGTCTTGTTGTGGGCCTTCTTGGGCTCATCTTGTTTGGGACTCTGCTTTCTGGACTTGTAATTGTGTTTCTTTTACCAGGTTAGGGAAGTTCTTCATCATTATTTTTTAAAATAGGCTTTCAATTTCTTGCTCTTTCTTTTCTCCTACTGGCACCACCATGATGCAAATGTTCGTACCCTTAAAGTTATCCCAGAGCTCCTTACACTGTCTCTCACTTTTTTGAATTTTTTCTTACTGCTTCCTTGTATTCCAAATTGCTGTTTTGATTTTGGCTTCATCTTCTCAGCAGTTGATTCCTGCAAATTTTTCTTCTTTTCTGTTAGCGTATCCTTCTTTTCTGACTGATTCTTTTTTTATGGTTTCCATATTCTTTTTTATGCTGTTGAAGTTCTAAGTTCATCTACTCTTTTTCTAAGTTCATTGAGCATCTTTATAAGCAGTGTTTTAAACTCTGCATCTAGTAGATTGCTTGTCTCCATTTTGCTTAGTTCTTTTTCTGCAATTTTGTTGTGTTTTTTCCTTGGGGACATGTTTCTTTGTCTCCTCACTTTGTCAGCCTCCCTTGACTCCTCCCTCCATGTGAGCTGTTTATACCCTCCTGTTGTGTTTATCCTTGATTACTCTTGGCATGTCAGTGGGAGGGATTTACTGCCAGGCTGATCAACTATAGGGACTGGCTGTGATCACCATGGAAGATCAGCTGTGTAAAGGCCCACCCCACAGAGCAGGACTTTACTACAGCAGGGCTCTTTTGTCTACTGAGTCTTTCCTTCAGTGTGTTGCTTTTAGAGGTGGTAAGGTGGTGTTTCAACATGGTCTGAAGCTGTCCACCAGGTACACTGGCTCTGAGACCTCCCAGGGTCAAGATCAGCCATCACCTGTGTTCTTCCCAAGGGCCACCTAGCATGAGCTACAAAGCATCCTTCATATGGCTGCTTTTTGTGCTGGGCTTGAAGGTGCCCAGAAGAGGCCAAGCTCTGAACAAAGGCTGGCTGTTACTACTGCTGGGGCTGGGGCCACTTATTAAGAGGTACAGGGCATCCTGAGGCCAGATGCTGCTTTTTTGAGAGATTTTAGGAAAGTCTGGAGCATGAACCAAAACAGGCCATGTGTATGGGAAAGCCACTGGAAACATCTTGGGTGGGCCTGAAAGCTGGTTGGGGGCAGAGCCTCAGGGATTCATCAGGGCAGGATGAACAGTGTTAGCCAGGTTGATGGAGACTCAGTTATGGCAACTGTTTGCCAGCTCTGTCGAGGGAGGTCTCATCAAATGAACAATGGCATCTGCCAGCACTGCTGTCTGGGAGAAAGCTGCCCCTCCAGCTCTTGCCCTGATGCCAGACGCTTCAGCTCTTCTCCATATGTCCCTGGTACCTTTTAAGCTACTGCCTCACAGCTGGAGCTCAGAGGGCTGTCTGAGTAAGTCTGTTTGTGGGCTCTTTAAAAATGAAGTGCTTGGGATTTCAGTAGCCCTCTGTCTCCCTCAGCTACAATCCCCACTGGTTTTCACAACCAGAAGTTATGCGGACTTCTCTTCTGGGCACTGGATCCCTGACATTTGAGGACCTGTGGCTCCTCAGGGGGGACCTCCAGAGCCAAGCCCTCCTGATGTTTACCTACTACACATGGGTGTGGGACAAGCCTGTTCTGCATGTCTGTCCTTCCTACCAGTCTGGATGTGGCTTTTTCTTAATATGCTGAGTGGTAGGATTTCTGTTCAGCTAGATTTTAGGTGATTCTGAATTATGGTGTTTCTGTAGTTTTGTTTTATTTTTGATGTGACTGTGGGAGGATGTGAGTACCACATTTACCTGTTGCCTCTATCTTGACTGAAAGCCTCTTGCTTATCCTCACTTGAGGATATATTTATTGATTTTAGATAGAGGAAGGGGGTGGGTGGAGAGAGGGAGAAGGAGACAGAGGGAGAAAAATCAATGTGAGAGAGAAACATCAATCGGTTGCCTCCTCTATTTGCCCGACTGGGGATCAAACTCACAACCTAAGTATGTGCCCTCATTGAGAATAGAATCTGTAGCCTTTTGGTGTTGGGGCAATGCTCCAATCAACTGAGCCACCCAGCCAGGGCTTGTTTTTCATTTTGAGACATAGCCATCACCAGTTCTAGGAATTCTTTTCTGATAGGAAATGAGTATACTTTCTCTGATCTCCCTAACATTCTATTTCTGGCTCACTGTGCTTTGATTATTTATGTCTTCGTCCTCAAGTTAATAAAACTTCACTGTTACTGAACTTATTTTAGGCCAATGACCATGTTCTTTCATCTTGAATTCACAAGACTAGCACAATGTTTGTCTCAGAGTAGGAACTGAACAAATGTTTACTGAATAAAGTGATAGGCCTTTTTCTAAAAGGAATGTATATGTGGCAAAATTAACATATATTAACATGTGTAGCTCTTAAGTGTTTGGTATACTTGGTTTCAATAGTTTTATGTACTTTGTAACCACCATCTTGAACAAGATACAAATGTTTCCATTGCCCATGTAAGTTTGCTCAGGCTCTGTCCCTTCCACTGGGCCATTGCCCAGAGGTCATCTTTTTCTAACATCTGTCATCATCAATTAATTTTTCCTATAAATGGACATGATAAAAATGATATCATTTTTATCTGATTTCTTAGAAGCTTAATATGGTTTTAAGGTTCATCTATGACCTTGCCTATATCAGTAAGTCATTCTTTTTTTAAATTGTTGAATAGTATTACATGTTTGAGTATGCCATAATTTGGTAGTCATTTTCTTTTGATAGACATTTTGTTTTTTTCTAGTTTCTGGTAATTAGGATTAAGACCATGAACATTTTTGTACAAGTGTTTTTGTAGGTATGTGTTTTCATTTATTTTGGATAAATAGGAATGGCATTGATGAGTTGTAGGACAGATTTATGTTTCACTTTGTAAGAAATAACCAAACCTTTATTTTCAGAGTGGCTGTGACATTTTATATTCTGACCAACAATATTGTGAGATCTGGTTTCTCCAGTCACCAGTACTCAGTGTTTTCAGTCTTTTTAATTTCAGCCATTCATGATGGTGTGGAAAGGTATCTCATTGTGGTTTTAATATGCATTTTTTGATGCCTAAAGATGCTAGCACCCTTTCATGTGCTTATTGGCCATTGATATATATTCTTTCATGAAGTATCTATTTGAGTCTTTTCCCCATTTTTTAAAAATTGAATTGTTATATTTTTAAATGTCGATTTGTAAGAGTTATGTTTTAGATACAAATTTTTTGACAGATGTGCTGTAAATATTTTTTTCAATCTATGATTTTTCAATTTATTAATGTTATCTTTTTATTTTGGAATTGTTTAATTTTAGTAAAGATCAATTTTATCAGGCTTTTTCTTTTATGATAATTTATGTCCCATCCAAAATTGTTGCCAACCTAAAGTTTGTGAAAATACTCTTCTAATAATTGCTTCCAGACTTTAGAGTTCTGTTTCAGTTTATTACCAAATTAATTTTGGTGTATGGAGTAGGAAAGAGGCTGTTTTATTATTTTTATATAGATATTCAGTCGCCTTGGTAATATTTGTTTAAAAGATTTTTGTTTTCCTATTGAATTGACTTGGCATTGGTTGAAGATCTGCTGACCATATTCAGTGGGTTTATATTTAGACATTATTCTGTTTTATTGTTCTATTTGACTAGCTGCATGCCAGTTTTATATTGTTTTGATTAATGAACCTTTATAGTAGTACTTTTATCAATTAATATAAGCCCTCATTTTTTCTTTTATTATAATTTGCCTATTCTTGACCCTTGGCATTTCCATATGTATTTTAGAATCAGCTTATCTACTTATTGAACAAAGTCTGCTGGGACTTCAGATAGCTAAAATTCACATTCTCAACATTATGTAAAGACAGAGAATCTGGACTATCAAATAGCTGAGGGTAAAAAGGGTTAAACATCAACATCATGGTTTCATACACTCCGCTCCAACTTTGTTCTGTTTGGGGCTTTGTTGACTTAAGTAAGACACTGAGAAATATGGGATGGTAGACTTTTGGTCAAGATGGAGGTATAGGTAAACATGGCTTGCCTCTAAACACCACAACAGCAAAATTTGCAACTAGACTACAAAACAAGTATCACCCAGAATCATCAGAAAATTGAGCGTATGGAAGTCTGACAACCAAGCATTAAAGAAGTTACATTCATCCAGACTGGTAGGAGGGATGGAGATGCAGTGACTTGGAGAGATGTGCAGAGACACTGAGTGGGTGATCCCACACCCATGTGTAGTGGATAAAAATCAGGAGGGATATCTAAGGTGTGAGGGATCCCAGTCCCACACCAGAGCACCTAGCCCAAGGTTCTCATGCCCAGAAGATAAGTCCCCTTAACTTCTGGCTGTAAAAACCAGTGGAGGTTGGGGTGGCAGAAGTAAGTATGGGATTTTCAGGAGTCTCCTCTAAAAGGGCCCACAACAGACTTAGGACTTATGCAGACTCACTCCCTCTGGGCTTCAACACTGGGGCAGCAGTGGCACATGGGGAGAAATTGAAGTGTCTGGCATCAGGGTGAGTTCCAGGGGACAGCATCCTCCAAGACAAAACTCCAGAAACCAGGCAGTAGCATTGTCCCCTTTCTGAGCCCTCCCACACACAGAGCCACCACAGTGACACCATATTGGAAATTCCATCAACCTGGGTCACACAGGTAGCCCCACTATGATGAGATTACCCAAGGCTCCAACCCACCTAGCTTACTGGTGTGCTTTTCTACAATAGGCCATGCCACTAAGACAGGGAGTCAAAACAACTCTACCTAATACATAGAAGCAAACATAGGTTGGAGGGTGACAAAATGAAGAGACAAAGCAATATAGCCTAAATGAAAGAACAGAACAAAACTCCAGAAAAATAATTTAACAGAATGGAAATAAGTAATCTTTCAGATGCAGAATTCAAAACACTGGTTATTGGGATGATCAAGGAATTTACTGGGTACTTTGACAGCATGAAAAAGACCCAGGCAGGAATGAAGGTTACACTGAGTGAAATAAAGGAAAATTTATAGGGAACCACCAGTGGAGTGGATGAAGCCAAGAATCTTATCAATAATTTGGAACATAAGAAAGGGAAAAAACATTCAATCAGAACAGCAAGAAGAAAAAAGAATAAAAAAAAGGATAGGCCAAGGAGCTTCTGGGACAACTACAAATGTACCAACATTCAAATCATAGGGCTGCCAGAAAGGAGAAGAGGAAGAACAAGACATTGAAAACTTATTTGAAAAAATAATGAAAGAAAAAACTTCCCTGATTTGGTGAAGGAAATAGATATACAAGATATACAATAAGCACAGAGAATCCCAGACAAGATGGATGCAAAGAGGACCACACCAAGACTTGACATCATAATTAAAATGCCAAAGATTGAAGATAAAGAGAGAACCTTAAAAACAGCAAGAGAAAAGCCAATAGTTACCCAGAAAGCAGTTCCCATAAGACTGTCAGTTGATTTCTGAAAAGAAAGTTTGTAGGCAAGAAAGGACTGGCAAGAATGATTCAGACTAATGAAAAGCAAGGACCTACAACCTAGATTACTCTCTCCAGGAAAGCTATCATTTAGAATGGAAGGGCAGATAAAGCGCTTCTCAGATAAGTTCAGTTTAAAGGAATTGATCATCACCAATCACCAAGTTAAAGGGATTTAGGAAAAGAAGATAAAATCTATGAATATTAAAATGGTAATAAACTCACAGCTATCAACAATTGAATCTAAAAAACAAGCTAAGCAAACAAACAGAACAGAAACAGAGTCATAGATACAGAGATTATTTTCAGGGTTATCAGTTGTGAGGGAGAAGGGGAGGAATGGAGGAAAAGGTGCAGGGATTAAGAAGTACAAATTGATAGGTACAGAATAGACTTGGGGATGTTGAGAAAAGTGTAAGTAATGGAGTTTCTAAAGAATTTACATTCTTGGGCCATGGGGCTTGAACTAAGGGAGGGGAATTGTCGGAAGGAATGGGGGGTACTAGGTTGAGGGGGGGCAAAGAGGGAAAAATTGGGGCAACTGTAATAGTATAATCAATTAAAAAAATATATATGGGATGCAACTGAAGTGGCTTGAGAGTAAATAGGAATAACCACCAGAAAGAGAAATCTTCCCTAAATCTGAAAATTCTAAAGTAACTTAGCATATCAGGAAGGTATTTTGAAGTATGCATTATGTTGAAAGGATGGAAAGGTTCCAAATAAAGGGCCAGGTATGTAACTTAAAAAGGCATACCTTATAAAGGAACGGTATGTAATTTAAATGTACTATTTACAAAATTAAGACTGAGAAGAATAGGCGTTATTTAAAGAGATGATCTTTTTTTTGTATATTTCTTCTGGAAGAAAAAAAATAAGGCAAAAAGGAAGAAAAATATCTCCTCTAGCAATTGGGTAGTGAAAAGAAGAGAAAAGAATAAAGTTAGGTTCTTACAAGACACTACTGTAGCAGAAAATTGGAGGATTCACCCCTCCCTGCCTCCAACCCCCACCCCTACACATACACATACCCCACCCCCAAAACAAAGTAACCATCCATTCCATTAAACTACCTGACAATGATGGGAAAGGGGAACATTAGACTAGAAACACTGTAAAACAGGTGTATTGCACAAAACTGAAAAAGAAAAAAACAACAGGAAAGGATTCTAAATCAGGAAACTAATGCTTACATAAATAGAGAAAAATTCCCCTTAAAAAACCGTGATATATCAGATACCTGTGAGTTTGTCCTCTGAATAGAATTGTATGTACTACAACAACCGTTTGAGAGTGTAATGTTCACTCAAGTCAGAAATTTAAAAACTGAAAACAAATGAACAATAAACAGGGAGAAAAATATTGATAAAAGAGTTAATGCAGTTCAGGGAAGAAATGGAAGACAATGTCACAATATAGTCTTCATCTCAGAAATGAAGACTATATTACAAGATACCTAAGGGAAAAGAGACTAAAATGAAATTTTAATAAAGAGTATGAAGAAAGGCAGAAAAATAACCATGAGAATTTAAAAAAAGTATGAGGTATGGAATGTCAGGGAAAAAGTAGTGGAAATTGAAGACTTAGTGAAGGAATGAATGTGTTTTAATGGAATTTCTGAAAAAGAAAAACAAAACAATTGAAAGAGCTAATATTTAAAAGTGTAGTTCAAGAAAACTTTCCAGATAGGAAAAGACCTAAATGTACACATTGAAAGTATACCAAGTACTTGGAAAAATTAATTCACAATAAAACTCCAATATGTATCCTGGTAAACTTGCTAGTTTTCATAGATAATGGTAAAATCCTTAAAGCCTTCATGCAAAAAAAAAAAAATCAAATACCTTAGAAAGGCAAAGGAATCATGCAGTCATCAGACTTTTCAAAACCAATATGGAAAGCCAGGCAAAAGTGGGCAACCTTTTTTTTTAATCATCACCCTATGATGTGCTTATTGATTTAAGAGAGAGAGGAAGGGGGAGAGAGAAAAAGAAACACTGATGTGAGACAGAAACATCAATGGTTGCCTCTCATATATGCCCCAACCAGGATTCAATTCCACAACCTAGGTAAGTGCCCTGACCAGAGATCAAGCCCGCAAGTCTGTGGTGCACAGGATGACACTCCAGTCAACTGAGCCATCCAGCCAAGGAGGCAAGCATTTTTTAAAAAAGTCACTGAAAGCATGATTTCAGGATTTTATATATAGTGAAGATGGAAATGGTTTTCAACATTTCAGAACGTAAGGAATCTGTATTCCTCAGTGGTTTTTGAGAAACCTAGATGAGCTTCATCCAAACAAATGATGGAGAGAACTTCAACAGGATTGATGGTGAGCATTAAAAATATATGTAAATATCTCATACATATAAGACTAAAAGACGGGGATGAGGATGGAACACTAATAAAAATGTTGTATATGTGAAAACATTAGAAATAATGCAGCTAGAAAATAGGGTCACAAGTGAAAGGGAAAGAGCAAAATAGGCATTAGGTATTGAATACCAAAGCACCCAACAAGGCGTGAGAAAACAAGGGACTACAGGCAGTTAAAAAGAGATAAAGTACAAAGATACCACCAAATAAAAATACAGACATTTTAAAGGCCAGTGTTGTAAACAAAATAGCAAAGAATGCACATCTGGGAGGCAAACATGCTAAAAATAAAAATAAATATTTGTAAAATATGATGATAAAATTGAGACCAAACATATTACTTATGACAATGGATGGGCCTCACTAATTAAATTAGAAAAAATGGCTTATATAGCAAAACCCAACTATAAGCAGTATCTTAATGGAGAAACACACAAAAAAATCACTAATAAGGCAAGGATGCCCAGTACTCTTACTAGTCAATATTGTACCAGTGTGTTAGCCAGTGTATTATACAAAATAAATCATGGTAAAAGAGTTGTAAACTATCTCAATCTGCATATAACAATATACCTGGAAACCCCAGAGAGGCAATGATAAAATGAAATCCAGCAATATGAAATTAACATATAAAATTAATTTCTTTGCAATAATAAACTGAGTAAAATTATAGAATATGTTCATCATAGGGATAAAGAGGATTGAATATTTAGGAATAAAATTAACAAATGTATAAAGCCTATATGAAGAAAAATTTTAAACATTCATTAAAGACATAAAAGTAAAAATGGAAAAATATCCTTGTGCTTGACTACAATAACTCCACATTATAAGGATGTCAGCTCTAAGTTGATTTATAAATTTAACAAAAATACCAACAACTAACTTTATGGAATTGGTCAAGTTGATACTAAAATTTATATGAAAAAGAAAACTATGCAAGGATATCAAGGAAAACCGTGAAAAAAAAAGTAAAAAGCCTACACAAGGGTGGGAGGACTAGCTCTACCAAACAAATTGTAAAGCCTCTGTATTTACAGTGGTGCAATAGAGGGGTATGTGGTCCTGATTCTTCTCTCTAATCTGCTTTGAAGGCCTGGAATACATTGGAATGCTTCTGGTTCTTCTGAGACTTAAGATCTTGGTAGCTGAATGGCTTGATCATCTCAAGGGACTTCTCTCAATTCTCTTGCCCCATTTCCTATTTTTAGTAGTTAAATGCCTAGAGTGTTTAATTCACTATGTAACACAATTATAGATATGGCTGATTTTAGTCTCTCATTTCATTGTTTCCTATTTATCCCAATTGTTCTTTTATACCTTCTTTTCTACTTTCTTTTCAGTGTAGCATGTATTTTCTAGTACAGTCAACCACGACGCTTTGTATCCATGGGTTCCTCATCTGTGGATTCAACCAACATGGGTCAAAATTTTTGAGGTTGGTTGAATCCTTGAATGTGGTCCCACAGATATGGAAGGCCAACTAAGGACTTGAGCCTCCCTGGATTTTGATATTCTTGGGGGGGTTGGAGTCCTGGAACCAAACACCCATGGACACTGAAGGATGATTGTGTACTGTTTTGTCTCCTGTATTGACTTTCAGTTATACTTTTCAGTGTCATCTTTTAAATAACTTCTATTCCAGTGATTACAGCATGAATCTTTAAGTTATCACAGTTTACTTTCAAATAATAGTACTTCATGAACCATGTGAGAATTTACAACAGTATAATTTTATTTTATCCTCAGCAGTTTGACTGTGATGTGCCTTACTGTGATTTTCTTTGTATTTTTCCACTGTGTGGTTTGTTGAGATTTTGTATCTTCAGTTTGCTATCTCTCATCCATTTTGGAAATTATGCAGGTGTTATCTTTTCATGTGTTTCTTCTGCCTCATTTTTACTTCTATTTTTTTCTAGACCCTATTATCTTGGAGTTTCCATTTTGTTAACTGTCTACTTTTACTTTTCTTAATTAGCTACTTCCATTTTACCTACGTTTAAGTTCACTAATCCTTTCTTCTTTTTGTCCTTTCTGCTATAAAACCTATCTATTGAATTCTTTATTTCTGTTTTTCTATTTTTTATTTTTAACATTTATATTTTTACAGTTTACATATCCTTTGAAATTCCTCATCTTTTCCTACATACTGTCTAGTTTGTTAAATGAGATATTTAATTTATATAATAGCTTATTTTAAGTGCCTACCAGTTTCAACATTGACTCATCTCTGCTGTCTCTACTATTTCATCTCTTGATTGTATGTATGTATGTGTGTGTGTACAGACATGTGTATATATGTGTACATATATGAATATACACATACATGTATAAATATATATGCATATATACACATACACACATATAATCTATAAATACATATATATTTGCTTTATGGTATGCCATGCACTTTTTTTTGCACGCTAGACTTTAAAGAACTGTAGAAAATGAAACAAATAATGATACTCATTTTCATGACCTTCTTCTAGATCCAGGTGGTGGGCTTTGGTGGGAAAGTCGGAGTTCATCAGATTTGTGTTTATTGTGACTTTTTGTCTGTTTTAGTTTGAGTCAGGTCACCACTGGGTCAGGTCCTTTGAGGGTGTGATCACAACTTTCTCTTCAACCAGACCTGGGATCTGAGCATTGGCTTATTCCAGAGATCTGCTCTTCCTTCACAGCTGAGCTGCCAGCTTTGAAACTCTGCCAGATCTATTTTTCTCTGTTTTCCTGCCCAACTATCAGATACCTGATTCATGTTCTGCTTTCTATGGCTCTTTCAGCCCTGTTGCCTGGAGTGTCTTGGAGTGGTTGCTTTCAGTTCTGCTATCTCACTCCCTGTAGATGAAAGCTTTAGGTGTTCGGAGATACAGGAGTGGGAAAGGTGCGGGGGGGGGCAGGGGGAGACAAGAAAGTGTTTTTTCCTTTTCTGCCCCACCTATAGTCACTGGTACTGAAAACCTGATGTGTTCAGACAGTACCTCTGCTCTGGACTCAGCCTTGTGTGGCTAAAGTCCAGAGTACTTCCGATGGATTTCTCTTTTTTTCCCCCCTCGATCCCAGCACATGGCATATAACACCTGAGTACTTGGTGAAGACCTGTGTGAAAGTTGGCAAGTAGTTGCAGACTTAGTTGTGGCTGGAAATTCTTGGGATTCTAATCTGTAAAGCCAGATATGTGACTCTAAAAAGTTTGTTAAAAGTCTGGTGGACTTCTTCCCACCCTATGTGTGGTGAATCCCTTTTCCTTCCGCAAGGATGGAACAACTGTGGGTCTCTTTTTTTCTACGAAGGAATTGTCAACTGCAGGAGTTTAGTTCATGTGTTTATTTGTGGCCTCAGCTCCCTGACGGGGTTAAAAACCTATGAATTTGTAGTTTACCTAGTTTTTTTGATGGTTCAATTGTGAGTGTTGGTCTCTTGCTGCTTTGTGGCACTCCGTGTTTCTCTTGATATTTCTAATTTGATAGAACTTTTTCCTTATTAGTAGGAAAAACATGAAATTAATAACCAATGAATCATCCTTCTCTTGATTTTTAAAATTGTCCTTACAACTTGATTTTTAAATTAGCCTATTTGCTTAAATATTACAGGTATTGTGTACTTAAGATAGACTAATGGCGATGTCTACTCTAATTTGAAATAACAAAACTACCTCATTGCCCTAGAACAGCAATTTTCAACCTTTTCCATCTCATGGCACACATAAACCGATTACTAAAATTCTGAGGCACATCAAAAAAATTTTTTTGCCAATCTGACAAAAAATAAGTATAATTTTTATTCATTCACACCAGATGGCTGTTGTTGTGTTTGCTGTCATCGTGTTTGCTGTTGTCATTTTATATTTGACAATCTAAGGGAAAAGAGGTCATGTCCTTGACTAATTAGTCAGGTATTGCATGTTTTAAAAATTCTTGTGGCATACAGGTTGAAAATTGCTGTCCTAGAATATCGCCAAGCTAAGAGAGGTTCTTTTGTCATATCAAAATGTATCTCTGGATAGTCATGACATGGAGTGTCTAAATGGGAAGCTTCATGGCCATGTCAAGTCCACCCCCTGTGTTTTACCCATGGGAAAGTATCCTTATGCTCTAGCTTGTCCTAACGAGGTTGAGTGTGCGTTCTTGATATCTGTAGCCACTGCCCTTGGATTTGTCTTTTAGCACAGTGTTTTTATGCTTTAGTTTGCCACTTTGTAATTTTTAGTATGTGGTGGTGATCATACTTTTTTAGACCTTAATTAGAATTTTTAAATGTTTAGAAAGACATTATTTCTCTGGGCTTCTAATTGTTTGTATTTGGTACTCATGGTTATGTAGATGGGATTATACATATAAATGGATTTAATGTGTTACACTGTCATTAACTACAGCTGTTGATAATATTGTGAATACAGTGGCTTTTTAAATTAAAGTACAGGTTAGTACTCATAAATAATGTTTCCCTGTAGATTGTTTTATGTAGAATATACTTTTTAATAAAGATTAGACTTTGATATTAATTTTTGAGATATGGGATATCAATGCAAATGACTTTAATTTCTTTTAATTATGCAAATAAGATTTGTAACAAGTAACAAGGAATGAGTATGTTTAATCAGAGAAAGATAAAAATATAAATTGCCATTTTCTAGGAATAATTGCCAATAAAAGTTTTATTTGCTATTTGTATAAATGTTTGGAGAGCAGAAAAGAGTAGAAAGATTTTTAGGTTGCCAGAGGGACCAAGTTTTTCTAACTGGTATGATTCTAAATTCATGGGATTGAAATAGAGGAGATCTTCAATAAACACATTTGTAATTAAAAGCTAAATGTTATTTATATAAAATAAACATACTTCTTTATTTTAATAAACATACAGGCCCAGTAAGTCTTTTTCCTTCACTCTGTTCTAAGAAATGTGGACTCAGTTATAAGTGACCTTAGATAACTGGAGTCTTCGATACCTTTTACAAAGAACATTGCAGTGTTTCAGGATTTTTATTCTTGTATTTGTCACAATTACGGTTATGGAATTTTAATTACCTTCCAGTTGACTTCTGCATTCAGTTAAATCTCTGTTTTATTTATTTTTGCCTTGAATCATTTATGGTATGAAGTGGAGTATGATTAGGGTCAGTAAGTGCGAGCTGTATTGTTCCTAAGGCGGGTTAATAGAAGAGTGTTCAGTACTTCTCTAACTACTGGTTTACCGAGTTTGCCGTTTTCCTCAGATACTTCTCCACAGTTTACTAACTGTATAACTCTGGGCACATCAATTAATCTGAACTTTCTTACATTTAAATGGGTATAAAATAATATTTCCCTCACAGGGTTGAATGACAGTAAATGACAATATATGTCAAATGCATTGCATGATAACTGGCACTTAAAAGCATTTGCTCTTATCATTGCCATGATAGTTGTTATCATCATCATCCCTACCCCATCATCATTCCCTTTTGACTGTTGTGATAATTACCATCATTTTCTGCACACATCTTCTTATTACTTTGCATTAAACTTGTGCAGTAGCCTCCTAACTGATACTTCTAATTTCAGTTTCTGCCCCATTCATCTGGTTTATTTACACTTTTAAGGCTCTTCTACATAAAATAGAACTTTTAATCAGGACACTGCCCATTCCAGAATCTCTCTGTTGATCATAGGGTCAAACCTTACATTGACCCTGTGTTTGCTTGCTTCATTTTGCTTGTTCAAAATTTGTAGTAGGTTTTTTACTAAATACTTGTTGAATAAGTCGAATCAATGGCTCTGTCATAGCACTTACAAAAGTTAGATTACAGGCCCTGGCTATATGGTTCAGTTGGTTGGAGTGTTGCTGCAAAACAGAAAGGCTACCAGTTTGATTCCTAGTCAGGGCACATACATACCTAGGTTATGAGTTCAATGCCCATTAGGGTACACACAATTCCCTGTCTGAGCGCGTAGGGGAGGCAGCCAATGGATGTTTCTCTCTCGCAGTAGTTTTTCTCTCTCTCTTTAAAAAACAATGAATGCTTTGGCCAGTGTGGCTTAGTGGTTGAGTGCTAACCTGTGAACCAAAGGGTCACCAGTTCAATTCCCAGTCAGGGCACATATATGGGTTGTGGGCCATATACCCAGTGAGGGGTGGTACTCGAGAAGCAACCACACGTTGATGTTTCTCTCACTCTCTTTTCCCCTCCTTTCTCCTCTGTCTAAAAATGAATAAATAAAATCTTTAAAAAATCAAAAATAAAAAGCAATGAAAAAATGTCCTTGGGCAAGGATAAAAAGTTAGGTTCAAGTGAAATTGCAGTATGTCAACAGTTGATGATACTGTTCTGTTTTCACTTATGTAAATACTGAGTATTTACAAGAATTTACAAGTATTTGGAATTAAAAGTATTTCTTCTTTAAGAGATACTCATTGACTTTTAAAATATTATTCAATTATCTCTCAAAGTAATACATAGTTATTTAAAAATTAAATGATTCTGGTGGACTTAAATGAAAAACATTAGTTCCTCTTCTACCTTTCTCTCACACCCCAATCCTACTTTAACACTTAAATATTCCTCATGGTTTTCTTCCTCTTTCAAAATAATATGCTTTATCAAGGTGTTTTGACTTTATAATTTTGATTTTATTCTTAATCTGTTGATTTACATGATAAATGTGTATGTAGCCTTGTTCTATTATTTATCCTCCCTAATAAATTATTGTTTTTAAGAGATTATTACTTGCTTCATGTCTTACCTGTATTTTGACAGTGTAAATGGTATGCACATTTCGTCATGTAACTATAATTAAATCTTTCATGTACTTTCTACTGGTTGACACTATGGCCACAATTAAACTTACAGTGTTTCTATTATTGTGGCTAAATTTTCTTTGTAGAAAGGCATTTAAATAATCTCTGATTTTATTTTCTTTCTTACACAGCTTTCTATATTTCCTGGAGTTTCTAATTGCATTATTTTTTTCTGTTAATTGCTTTATTTTTATCATATCCTTCTGTTCTTTTAAGGCAGTGATTCTCAGTTTATGACAATTGCTCCATTTTACCCACAACCCTGTCCCTTACCACTGCTCAGGACATTTGGTAATATCTAGAGACATTTTTGGTTCTCATAACTAGGAGATTGCTATTGGAATCTAGTGTATAGAGTGCAGGAATACTGCTGAACATCAACATATTAATATGATAAGGTCGAGGAAAAAATTATTATACATGTGGAATTCCCACTTCCCTTTGACATGTTTCCACAAGGGTACCTCCCTCCTGAAGTCTACCCTTTTTGTAGTCTGATATGATTATTCTTTAGTCCTGCTGTGCATCTCTTTTGGGATTTCAACTTATCACACTTGGGTTGGATCCATTTTTGGTTCCATTTTCTTTCTTAGTTTATTCCATTTTCTTGTTAGACCACATCCTTATATAATGTAATTTCCAGTGAGCAAATAGAAAAAAGTAAATTTTCTGAGGCATCTGTAACTGTATTTATTTTGCATTCACACCGGAGTAATATTTTGAATAGCTGCAGAATCATAAATGGAAATAATTTCTTAATAATTTTGAGGGCATTAATAATAAAAAGTAACAGCCTCATTCTTATTTTTTTCTTTCTTTTTCCTTCTTATTTTCTGTCTGTAAGTTCTTTGAGAATTCACAATTATCTATCTTGAGTATTCTGTGCTCCCCACACACACATTTATTGCATTGGGAGCTTTCCTTTTTTATGGCGTTCTTTCAGTGTATGTGTGTCCTACTTTACTTTGGAAAATTCCCTTTTATTTTGCTAATTTCCCATATACTATTTTCTTTTTTTATTAGATAGTTATAGGACCCTCTGGATTATTTTTTAGGTTCCCTTACTTTTTTTGGTAAGAAATAAAGCAAAGAGATTAATATAATAAATACCAGTGTTTCAAATACCCAGAGTTGATATTTTTAATTGGTACATTGACTTTCTATTTTTTTTCTAATAAAATAGAGAAGTTTCAGGTACAAGTTTCCTTTGGCATACATCCCCTTCTTTCCCATTTCAGAAAAACTTCATTGCAGTTTTTGCATATGGTATATTTGTAACCAAACAAAAACAGAAGTTCAGCTGCCTTTGCCCCCAAAATCAAACTCATGAGGCAGATGACGGTACAAAAGGAAGGAGGTTTTATTTAGGTGCTTTGCAACCTGTGAGAATGGCAGACTCCCATCTTAAAGACCAGCTCATCTTTTTGCTGTGGAAAAAGTCCAACTGGGTCCTCAGCAACATCAAGACAAAAGCCAGTGTCCTGAGTTCTTGCTCCATTCTAAAGTACAGTTCTTTGGAGCCCATAGGGACAGCTGCTAAGCAGTCTTAGTCCCCATCCAGGTAGCTTAGCTTGCTGCTGGCTGCTGTCCATTTCAGGCTCCCAAGGAGCCTGTGTGTGGAGCTCACACAGCCATGGGCCATGTAGCTGTCAGGGTCACATGGTTGCATGCTCACAGGAGAGAGCACGTAAATGCACAAGCAAGAGCGTCCCCAGATGGGCCAGGGAGAGCTTCTTTGTTCCCCTGGGATTATATTAGCTTGGGCTTGGGATGGACTAGGTGCTTTCTCAAAATGACCAATCAACTTTCCAAATTTTTGCTTGCTTTGGGTAGGTCCACCTCTCAACCAACACCTTCTTTCCCCAGGCTCCACTGACAGTCCCCTTTCATCTTCCCTTTGTGCCATTTTGATTCCTAGGGTGCATGTGCCTGCCTTCTCCTGGTCCCACCCCCAATCTGGTATTGGAGTGGAGGGCTTTTTCCTATCCATTTATCTTGCTAACTTTTGTCATACTTGGGACCATAGCCATTAATCTTTCTAGCTTTTGGCACTCTCAGTATAAGAACCTTGCCCTGCTGCCATCTTGGCCAATGAAGGAGACTTCCCAGCACTCTGTTTTACAGTAACATGTTCTTGAACGTTATTAAAGGATACATTTACCTATATGTGTACCTAAATAAAATGTAAGTTTGCTTCATATATAATTTGAGAATTTACATAGTCACTATTTCATAGCTTACTGTTTCTGCCTTCTCTCCATGCTGGTGTATATGTAGACCTATTTGTAATATTGCCAGGTGCAGGGCTTTGTCTTGGTTATTATGGTATCACCAGCATCCAGAACGGTGTCTGGCATACACTAGACACTCAGTGTATATCTCTTAAAGTTTTTTTTATTTATTAATTTTTAGAGAGAGAAAAGAATGAAGAGAGTGAGAAACATCAATTTGTTGTTCCACTTATTTATACATTCATTGGTTGATTCTTTCATGTGTCCTCATTGGGGATTGAACCTGCAACCTTGTGTATCTGGATGAACTCTAACCAACTGAGCTACCCTGACAGGGCTATATTTCTCAAGTGAATTAATATACCATATTTTTTGGACTGTAAGATGCACCCATTCCCCAAATTTGAGAGGAATAATGGTTGTTAATGCTGCTGTTGAGTTCTGTTTACATTTACATTGATGAAATATCATATTATTTGTTATTAAGTATTTTATCACATTTTTTGCTTCAAAAATTTTTTCCCTATTTTCCCCTAAAACCTAGGTGTGTTTTATGGTTTGAAAAATATGGGTAGTTTATTTTTAACTGCTATGTAGTAGTCAACTGTATGTATATATTAAATCACATTTTATTTAATAATTTTCTTGCAGATTGATATTTAGATTGTTTATAATTTCCATGCTTTTTAATAGTCTTGTGAAATGTGCATATATTCATCTCTCTGTACTTGTGTTTGAGATTTAATCTGAAATGCTTATCTAGAATTGGAGTTGCTGGGTTTTAAGAAAAAAACTTTAAAATTTATCTTGATACAGCCAAATAGCTCTTCAAAGTTTCCTGGTTTTAAAATCACAGTTTTAAAACAAGTTCTCTCCATATGTTTTTCTTTGTTTGAGTGCATTGCCTCCTGGGGCAGTAGTTTTAGCTTATTATCAACTTTTTTAAATGATAATCTACAGCCACAGAAACTTTTCATGCCTTATGCTTGAAAGAGTTAACATTTGATCTTTAGCTATCTTAGCCAGTTATTCCCCCTTAAAATAATTTATTGAAGTAAAATTTACATAGCATAAAATTAACTATTTTAAAGTGAACAAGTTGGAGGCCTGACTATTGTGGTTCAGTGAGTTGGGCATTATACAGTGAACTGAAAGGTCGAAGGTTCGATTCCCAGTCAGGGCTCATGCCTGGGTTGTGGGCCAGCTCCCTGGTTGGGGGCATGTGAGAGACAACCAATCGATGTTTCTCTCACAATCGATATTTCTCTCCCTCTCTTTCTCCCTCCTTTCCCCTCCCTCTAATAATAAAAATAATAAAATCTTAAAAAATATAAAGTATATATATCTCATATATACATATGTAAATACATACCTATATATGTATTTTTATTTTCTTTTTTTTTCCTGAGAGAGATTTCTTGACATTTTCCATACTTAGTATTGGGTTTTTAATTTTGGTTATTATTTTTAATTTCTAGGAACTCTTTTTTCTTTATTAATAATGTTTTTCATAGTTCCTGCTCTTCTTTTATGGATGCTTTAATATTATTCATGGTACTCTGTTTTTCTTTGATCTCTTGATTCTCTCTCAGGGAATTAATTGAGACCTCTCCCCTTCGGAATTATTTGTTTAGTCCAGTGCCATTTTTATTTTTTTGTTTGTTATTCTTGGTCTCTGTTTCACATTGTAATTGTTTCCCCAGTTATCCATGGTATTTGGTCATTAATTCACATTTTAGAATTTGAGAAAAACTCCGAGGGAGGGACTTCTAAACTGAAAGGCTTTGTTCTGGAGTGACCAAGTGGATTATTTAATAACTCACTCTAGGGTCTGTAAATGCTAGAATTAGAGGGGCTTATTTTCTGTGGTACCCAGTGAAAATACTTGCTATCTTGGTTCTAAACAAAGAGATCACTTGGTTTCTCTAAAGCAAAGCCCTGTTTTTCTTTAAATTCTACCCTTCCACCCCTCTTGCCCCTCCCTGCTCCTCTTCTCCCTCCTTTTTCTTGTCGTTTTTTTAAAAATGTGGGCAAATACCTGGTTGCCAGAGTTTGAGTGTATGCCCTTGATCAGTGGAGGCTGAGAGAATGTTGACCATTTTTTTCTTTGCCTATTTCCCCGTCTTACTCCTCTTTCCCCGCACTCTCTTTGGTTTCATATATAATCCTGCCCTCTCTCCATACTCCACTCCACTAAAAATAAACATTTGAAAAGTTTTGTCTTGGCAGGCGTGGCTCAGTTTGTTGGAGCGTCCTCCCATAAACCTAAAGGTTGTGGGTTCAATTTTCTGTCAGGGCACATGCCTGGGTCATGGATTAGGTCCCTGGTCTGGGTATGTACAGAGGCAACTGATCATGTTTCTCTCATGTGATGTTTCTCTCCCCTCTTTCCTTTCCTTCCCTTTTCTCTACAAAATAAATAAATAGAAATAAAGTTTCAAAAAATTTTACCCCAGTGATAGCAAAAGCCCCAAACTGAATTTCCGTAAGACCTGAAGACAGCCTCCCAGAGGGTCACATGAGTGAAGCACAGAAGTGTCAAGGGTGTCTGAGTTCCACTCTGAATAAAGGAACTGATGATGGACATACGCTAGGGCAGACCCTAATGTTTTGGAATTTGCCCACAAAAAGAGGCGAGCTGAATGAAAGGTACTTTCCCAGACTTTCTTGCAGGCTTAATTTTAATTATTTTTCAATGCTTATTTATTAAATTCTTCTCAGGTCCCCTCTGTGTGTCAGGCATTGGAATAAGCACTTTATACATGTTATGATATTTATAGTTCAACCATAACTCATTGAAGAAGGCATTGTTATCTTAATTTTGCAGATAATAAACAGAGGCCTAAAGAAATCGACTAGTTCATTTTAAAAAATTATTTCATTACTTATGTCCTTTCACAAAATGTATTCAATTTGTTCTTACCTAGAGGAACTCTAAAGTGGACAGGACAGGTCATTTTTACAAGTAACCAAATATAGTGATAAATAGTGACTGAGAAAAACATTCAGTTAAAGCCTACTCCTGGATGAAGGAAGGCAGCAGAGGAGGAAACTTTTGAGTTGCATCTTGAGGAATGAATAGGAATTTTGGGGGATGGTGGGGTGAAGCAAGGTGAAAAGTAAAAGAGAGTGTCAAGGTGAATGCATGGTTTTGGAGCAGTTGATAACTTAAGTGTGATTTAAGTTTACTCGTTCATGAGGGCACAGTGGTGACCGACACACAACTCTCCTGAACATCAGCTGCCTGCAGGACATTTTCACTTGGTAGTCTCGCAGACAGCACATCAGGCTGGCCCTAATCTGAGTTTATCATTTCTCCCCCAACTGCTCCTCACTAATGTCTCACAATCCATCCTCAGTTGCCCTCATTGCCCTTGAGTCACCAGGTACTATAGATTTTTATCTCACAGTGCCTCTTGCCTGTTTCTGCTTATTTATACCCTTCTCATTGCTTCAATCCAGGCCATCATCATCTCTGATTTGGATTGATGTAGTAGCCTCCTAATCAGTTTCTCAGCCTCCAAAATTGCTTCCTTCCTGTCTGGTTTTCTATTGTAGGCAGCCCAAAACTTCCCCGGTTGATCCACATGGTGGTTAAAGTAAAGAAAGAGGTCAGAGGAAAGGGTTATTTTGTAAAAACAGAGCTTCTCTCAATATCATCTTGAGTGTTCAAATTCAAGTTTCACAGTGGCATGATGAGATGCTTTCAAGCAAATGGCTGAAGAAACTGAGAAAAAGGACCAGCAAGCCTGGAATGGTAACTGCATATTACGACTTTACAAGTCTTTAATGACTCAGACTCAGATGGGACATTAAAGATCATCTCTTACAGGTCAAATTTTATATTTGAACCTGAAGCACAGAAGTGTGAGTTTTTTTCTAATCATCTCAGGTCACACTGTTAGGACAAAATCCAGGTTTCAGATTCTGAGCATCTTTTTACTCTGTGTTTAAATGTAGTTACTGAGTATAAACTGGAAGTAGACCCCTGAAGTCAGCATGCCAGCTCTGTCATTTGCAAGCTGTGTCCCTGAGCAAGTTAATTAAGCACTTAGTGCTTGAGGCGCCTCATCTGTAAAATGCATAATAATAGTACCTACCTCATAAAGGTGTAAGTTAATATACAGGAGGTACTTAGACTAGTGTGTAGCACATAGTAAGGAGCATTAGCTGCTCTTATTATTACTCTAAGATATCCTGAGTTCAGTCCTATGCGTGTTCTAATTTATACAAAGTGTTACTTAATTCTGGCATTTTACAATACAGGGAAATAGCCATAGTGCTTACAGCATGTTTTTCATGTATTATAGGGTTAGATTATGCCAGCATTTTCAACTGATGTGCCGTAAGGATTCTTAAAACATGCAGTACCTGTTTAGTTAAGGGCACTGACCTCGTTTCCCTCAGATTGTCAAATTTAAGAAATGACAACAGCTAACACAACAATAACCATTCCAGTATGCATGAATCAAAATTATACCTATTTTAGTCAGATCTGTAAAAAATATTTTTTAGCATGCCACAGAATTTTAGTAATTAGTTTATGTGTGCCATGAGCTGAAAAAAGGCTGAAAATTGCTGAATTAGAAATCTGATACTGGTGAAGATATGGCTTGACTTCTTTGTGAAGGCTAGAGTGGAGTGCTGAAAAGCTGCATTGGGATTTGGATATCCGGTGTTTGGATAAGCTCTTTTGTGACTCACTCCCACAAAGCCGCCATTCAGCAGATGTTCTTCAAATTTGTGATTTAGTAAAATTTAACATCACACTTTTGAGGCTTTTTGGGCTACTTAAAAATAGTGTTAAATCCTCAAATACTAAAATACTAATATGAAATATATTCTGCATGTGTTAAGTGGGGAAGTAGGCTCCCTTGTCTAATCAACTCTGTATTAAAAAAATAGAAAACACATTGTTTATTGTAGGACTCCTTAGAGCATTCTTCTTGTCTTATTTAAGCTTGTCTTGTAACTTTCTTAAAGAGCAATATGACATATGGTCAAGCTTACTTGGTCTTGAGGTTGGTTGTTTTGGCAAATGGAAATCTGCTAGAATTTGCAAAATAATAATCATGTGCCTTAGACTCGTATAAATAAGTAAGCTATTCCTTTAGTAAGGCAAAAGTTGTAAGAAATTCCACAAGTGTCAAAGAGGAAAACTTCCAGTTGAGAAAGGTATAAAATTGATAAATGCTACCTTTCTTACTTTTTACAGACTTTATAATTCTGTATACCAGCTTAATATTGCAGTTATAGAGTATATTACTGATGCTACAGTTTGGACATAGAATATGCCTTTGACTACTACAGCTTGCATACATATTTCACAGCTCTGAACTTTTTACAATCATGCAAGGTTTGTCGTTCACAGAAATGACTGATAGTTCAGTTGCCAATGAGAAGGAAAACAGGATTACACTTTGGCCTCAGCCCATCATACCATTTCCTCTTAAGGGCCTGCTCTGGTCTTTGCCTGCAGACTTAATTGCCTACTTTGTCTTATCACACAGGGTACGTTAGAACAGTTTTGCATCTTTTCATTCTAGCTTGTTTTCATGTCTTCCAGTTCACTGGAACTTTGATTTCTTAAAGGTGTGTCTGAACTTTTAAATTTGCATTATCTTGTGTCAAATAATTTCCCAAATATAATTTGCTGAGAGGAGGAGAAAAAAATTCATGAGACCTAATTACCTTTAAGGAGACCTAAAGACATTTTTTTGTTTATGTTTTTGACCTGTTAAAGGCCAAATTTTTGTAACCTAATTCATATACGATTGCTATTACAAACACTAGAATCTATAGCTGTATATTGTATCTACGTCCATTGGCAATGAAGTGTCAGATTTTTTGACACTTTAAATAAAGATAAAGTAAGAAGGTTTGAGTCCTTATTTAAAGCTACCTGCACAGCCCTGGCTGGTGTATTTCAGTGGATTGAGTGCAGGCCTGCTAACCAAAGGGTTGCTGATTTGACTCCCAGTCAGGCACATGCCTGGGTTGCCATGGTCCCCATAAACCATGGGGGGGGGTTGCCTGGCCCCCCTACTGGGGCCAGGTCCCCAGTAGGGGGAGTGCAAGAGGCAACCACACATTGATGTTTCTCTCCCTCTTTTTCTCCCTCCTTCCTCTCTTTCTAAAAATAAGTAAATGAAATATTTAAGAAAATAAAATAAAATGGAATTGACAGCATGGAATAAACACAGAATAGAAAGATTTATTTTACATGAAATAGTACATTTTACATGAAGTAGTCCATTATATTTTTTTAAGATTGTGTTTATTTTGAAAGAGAGGAGAAAAGAGGGAGAAAGAGAAGGAGAGAAACATCAGCGAGAGAGAGAAGTAGCACTTGGTTGCTTCTTGCACACAACTCTGTCCTGGGACTGAACCAACGCAGGGATATACCTTGTGAGTAGACAGTTTGGGGATCCTCTTTGAGGGTCCTTTCTTTATAGGATTCCCCCATATACTTCAGTGCTGCTGGTTTCTCCACTTCCCTTTTCCACAAATCAGAAAGATTGTGGCTATGTCGTTCTGTAACTCTCTATGTCTACCATTTGGACTACACTTTTTCCTAGGCAAAAAACCCCAGGGACCAGAAGTTACTTGTAGCTCTCTGTCTTATCTGAATGAGCATGTATTCCCCACCAGTATTTTCTGCTCATTCTCTAGTAGCTTTAGTGGCTTTTTCCATTTTGTCCTAATGTTTAGTTATTTTCTAAAGTAGGGGTGGGATGGACAGTTTACGGGTGTTGTAATGTATCCATTAGGGTCTTAATCACACCTAGAACTGGTATCTTAGAGATCACATATTGATTCCTCTCTTTTTACATGGGGATAATATCATGCACACACATCAAATAGGTATGGGAATCACAGGAGTCAGATAAGTAAACTTCAACACATGACTCAGAGAGGGTAGGAAGGATGGTGCCATTTATCTGTGATCTTAATCAGTCATTGAAAGTGTTTTGTTAATTGTAAAGCTCTTTAGGAATATTTGTTTATCAATTAAAATTTCTTAAAATAAGACATTACTCAAAAATAATCATTTCATTAAAACATTTAAAGTATCCAAAAGCACAAAGTAATTTATAATTTTAGAATTTAAAGTTCTTTTCCCCCATTCTAACATATACAGGGTGGCACAAAAGTAGATTACATTATGATTACATGAAGCAGTTCATTCTTGTATTCTTTTATTAATGATTACATTTTCCATAGAAACGATAAATTACTTTTGCCCCACCTGGTATGTTCGACATAGAAGTCGGCCATGACATATTCTTAAATGAAAGCATATATTGCAGAACATTGTGTACAAAATGAGTCTATGTTTTACCTTTTTGTAACATTCTGAAATAACTTCAAACTTAAAGAAAATTACAAGAATAGTACGAAGAACTTCTGTATATACCTTTCATCTTAATTCACCAATTGTTAACATTTTACCAGATTTGCTTTTTTATTCTTACCTTCTTTTTCTCCCCCTCCCTTTTTTTCCTCTCTCTGTACAGTCGTAATTTTTTTCTGAATCATTTGAGAGTAACTTGCTTATAGCATGCCTCTTTTACTCCTAAATACTTATGTAAAAAATGAGTCCATTTTTATAAATATATTTTCTTCCAAATTCCACTCCTACCTATGTGTATGTATATATTACAAGGATATACCTAAGATTGCTAATAGTGTTATTTTTTGGAGGAAGAATTGGGGAAGGAACACTGTCAAATTTTAATTATACATCTGAACAGTTGGTGTTTTATTATTTATAGCCTAAACACACCAAACAAATTCACTGGAAGGATTCATTCAAGAAGAGTTAATGAATCAAGGCGTTTAAATTTAATAGAAAGTGTTCTTTTTTGTAGATTCTCACCTAAAGATGACCTTTCAAAAACTTTTTTATTTAAATGAATCAATACTTTATAAATAATTACTTAAATTCGTAATAGGTGTGTTT
>PVKM010014311.1:0-29180 GCA_004027735.1 Carollia perspicillata
TGCCAGTGCCTTCTGTGGGGGGTGAGGTGGGGGAGGGAAGGTAATGAACGAGTAAAAGATGAACAATGACATGGCTTCTGTCACGTTCCGATGATTTTATGATATTTATGGATGTATCACAAAGGTAGTTACTTAGTTTGTGTTTTTGTAAATGATCTGCCCTATTTTAACTTTGTAATGCATTGCAAAGACCAAAACAACAGAATGCATACTTAATGAATTTTGTTTTATAAGACAAGCAGAAATGCTAATACGGAATATAAATGTGCATCCATCTACAGCGATCGGTCGGCTTGTCACTGAATTCCTTAGGTCATTTATCACTGTTTGTGTAAATTGCTGTGTCATATGCTTTCTCGTTAATCAGAAACATACGCCTCTTGTTTTTTTACTTAGTTTATTTCTAATTCACGTAAGACAGTTAGTATTTCGCCTGACCTGATATTAGTAAAAAGTCACTATCTTAAAGCCACTTAGTCTTTCCATTACTCTCATTTTGGTGAAACAAAAAAAAAAGTTACAATTCAGTGAACTTACGTAATTTTCTCTTAGTAAAATTTCCAGGCTCTAAATCTCAGATGTCTAGATGATGTAATGTTTTATATATGTATAAAACAGTGGATGCAGCACAAACTGTGCTATTTTACATGTTATTTGTAATTTATTATAATGTTATCTTTGACCCTGTAGTTTTTTCCAGCACATAATAATAAACCCATCATTTGAAATTTGTAGTCAAGTATATTTACATCCCAATGAAAAAGACAAATCAGTTTGTTAGTCTCCTAAACTTAATGGAGGTTTTGAAACAGCTTTTGAAAAGTGGAAGCTAAAGTGAACTCAAGCCAGTTATTTCATCCTTTACAGCACAGGTGGCAAACACAAGGCCCTTGGCCGAATCCGCCCTCCACCCTGTTTTAGACCTTGTGTCTGCCCCGCAGCAGCGCCAGCTCCTTGCCCCTAGTGAAGGAGCAGTTACGTTTATACAGTCCTGAGATCACATTCGGCCCTTTGAGGGCAACCGCAGGCTGATGTGGCCCCTGGTGAAGATGAGTTTGACACCACTGCTTTAGAGCAAAGATGGAAATGTTGGACTGATTAAAAAAAAAAGTCAATTTTCAGCTTCCATCTTGTAGCTTCTGTGCTGTCAAAAAGCCTTCTGTGAGGTTTTCTCACATTTCTTTGCCTTTTTCTGAGTTCTTGTGTGTTTGGTGTGCACCTGTCAATCTGGTAATCAGTCGTACATTTCGTTTTCTAATTGCTGCATTAGTTGAGTCTTGTCTCTTGGGTGGTTGTGCACATTTGCAGGGAGGGACTTGAGTCAATACTTGGGTACTGAGGTACCTGTTTTTGACCCGAAAGATAAAGGGCTTGGTTTTCTTCCCTTTTCAACAGTGGCATTTGTGGGGTAGGAGTTAACTGCAGATCCAACTTTTGATTTGGCTGCTGCTAGCTCCTTCAGATCTGGCTGTGGGCTCTCCCGTAGTGGGTGATGGGTTGCACTCCACGGGTCTTAGGGGGAAGCCATGAGTGGTGCTGGTTGGAGCAGACACTTGGGAGCCAGAGGGACCCACGTGGTAGTGAACTCGGCCCCACCACTTCTTTGGGCTGTCGTTCAAGCACCTGTTTCACTGTTCTAAGTTACTTTCAGCACCAAAGGGTTATTGGGCAATTCAAGTGAATGCTGTATGCAGACCACTTGCTTTTGATGTACTCCACAACTGCAATAACAATAGCACCTAATTTAATAAAGTTAGGATTTTTTGTCAGCAAATATGAGAAATCCTTCTTGAATTAGCTTAGTCAAAGCAGGGAATTTGGGGAGAAACCTTGCAACGCCCAAGAACAGTGTGGCTGGGCCTCAGGGACAGCAGTCTGCTCTCTCTCCATTGGTCATTTTTGTAGCAGTCTGTGCTTTTGCTTGGCTGGTCCATGTGGCAGGACACAAAGTGAGTGTCCCCTTCAGGCCTCAGCCACCCTGAAAGGGCTCTGCCTGGTCCACTCCTGGTCTGGAGTTCAGAAGTCCTGTCAGAGGATTTCTTTGTCTACCTCAGGACCACGGCACTGTGGCCAGGAGGCTGGATTCCATTAAATGTCATCTTTGAGTGGTATAAATGAAATCATGGTGTGCCCTTGTTTAAAGCCTTCCAATTACTTTCTGTTAAAATAAGTATGCAATCCAGTCTCTTTTCCATGGTGTGCACGCAGGCGTGAGCACACCCCTGCCTACCTGCTGGATGTCATCACAAACCACAAGTATTTATTGTTCACTGACTCTCGCACAGGATACGCTTCCCACTCCCATTTCCTTCTTGGGACTCAGGTCTCAGTTAAATGTTATTTTCTTGTAACAGTCCTGCTGACTACTCAGTAGACCGTAGCCATTCTCCGAAATTACCTTTTATTTTCTTATATTTGTTTCTTTGTATTTTCCACATATTATTCTCTCTGTGGTGAAGTCAGGGACCTGGTCATTACTAGATTCTTAAGCTGTGGCTTGGCACGCTCTGCAGGATCGCAGCCACTGCTGGTTCCAGGGACGGCCTCTTTCCTTGCGAATAGGCAGATGGAGCTAGGCCAGACTCAGGGTCAGCTCATTCCCAGAACGAAGAGAGGATGGGTAGCCTTGAAAATGAAGAAGCCACTGCACATTTACACAGCACTTTAAACTCTACAAAGTATTTTATCATATAATATCTTACTTAAACTTCATTCCAATTCATTGACTTTCCCCTGTTTTTAAATTATGGTAAATATATATAACATAATCATTTTAAGTGTGCAGTTCAGTGGCATTAAGTACATTCACGATGTGCAGCCATCACCACCATTGGTCTGTCTCCATAACTCTTTTCTCCTTGTTAAATTGAAACTCTGTACCCCTTAAACAATAAATTCCCATTTCCCACTTCCCCCTGTCCCTCACACACACCGTTCTACCTTCTGTCTTCATGATTTTGAGTACTTTAAGTACTTCATGTAAGTGGAATTTGTATTTGTCTTTTCGTGCTGGCTTATTTCACCTAGCATGATGTCCTTAGGGTCCATTCACGTTGTAACACGTGTCGGGATTTCCTTTCTTTTTAAGGCTGGATAATGTTGTCTTGCATGTACGTACCACATTTTGCTTATCATTTACTCACTGATGGACATTTGAGTGACTCTTACATTTTAGCTCTTGGGAATAATGCTGCTGTGAACATTGACTTGTACCAATAAGAGGAAAAAAAGAAACTTTAGGCGATGAAGAGACTTGTCTGAGATGACACAAATAGTGGGAATAGGTAATGAGCCTATCACTCCAGAATTCAAATTTGGTTTTCTCTTGGCTATGCAGAAAGAGTTACGTAGTCAACTCTCTAACCTTTCCGGTTATTTGTATATGTGTGTGTTCTTGATCCTAGTCAAGAAATTCAAATTTTCTTGATTTCATATGTTCATAGGTGAAGTTTATCTAACTTATACTGTGTAAGTAGTATAAAACCAATAGCTTGTACCATTTACTTCAAAATCTTCTATTCAGGAGGATGAATATTTTTGTCTTCAAGGAGTCTTTTTCAATAAAGAGGTGTATTTATGACACCCATTGAGATTATTATTTTTAAGGGCACTTACTGCCTTGGGGTTAGTATTCAATAAAAACCAATTGGTAAAAAGTATTTATTTTTCATGTGTGTTTTTAACTTCATAAATTTAGTACTTTCCTTCAGAGATCCTTCATATCTAAGACAGATAGGAAAAGGCAGATGGCTATAGAAAATATAAAACCTTCAGTTACTCCAAGAGGTATTTTAAGTATTCATTACATAATCCAGCTTCATGTATGTTATCTTTAACACGTGACACGGTGGTCGTCACTGTTGCATTTGTTTTGGGATCTGAGTGTCATGTGGCCTGTTCGCAAAGCCCCATTTGAATTACGCTTAACTGGGATTTGTTTTCATGATCATTCTCGCACTGGGATCCAAGAATAAGTAAATACGATTTAAATGCTGACTCGCACAATCTGTTGGTCCATGAGAGAAGTGGTGTGACAAGTGCAGCCTGGGTGGTGGAGATCAGTCGTGAGTTTTGATGACTTAGGGGGTTGCCAGTTTAAGCTGCCGCTCCCGTAATCAGTGCGGAGGCTCGCTGCTGTGCTGCTTCCTGGTAGAACCAAGGCAGAAGGGCGAGACTCCTCCCGTTGGCCTCACGGATCTGGCCTGCGCTGGGTTCCCAGTCCCGTGAATTACTAGTTCTGTGATTTGGGGAAGTTGCTTCACGCTCAGTCCCTTGGTTTTCTCATCTGTAAAATCACAGTGATAATGCTTACGTCACAAGATATTTGCGAGGATTAAAATGTAAAATACAGAATATCCTTAGAACCCCATCTGGAGCACAGAGAGTGATCACTAACGATAGATATTACAGATGCTCAACAACTATTCATGTATATCAGTGTATTCTTCCAAAAACACACTTTGAACACGCATCTATTTTCCTCTCAAAAGTGAAGGTTGAATATGTATTAGTATTCCATGATAACAGAGCGGGAAGTTGTATTCCTCTGCTTTCATTTACTAAAAAATAGCCATTTCGATTGTCTTAAAAAAATCTAAAATTTCATTATGTTTGAGTAGGTTAGGCAGTCGAGTTTTCTTTTTAAGAAAATGATACTTGATCTAGAGGAATGATAGGAAACACAGCCACCGAGTTTTTACGACTTTCGGAGGCCACAGCATGTGTTGCGGTGGCGGGGTCAGGCCTGGAAGGCGCTCTCCCCTGCAGGAGTGCTTGGTTAAACGCAGCACTGTACTTACCGAGTTCACAGGTCCAGGGCAGAGCGCCCTGAGTAGTTAGCTTTGGTAATAAAAATGTAAATAGAAACAATTACTCACAGATTGCATTTCATTACGCCTTGAGCAACAATTTGTACATTTCATTCCTTGCTACTTCATAAAGGACTTTCACATTTACGTGAGTATGGCATCATAAAAATTATTGAAAATAAATTATTGTGAGGGGAGAGTAAGAGCTGACCTAGCCTCACTACTGTTTGATGTGTCATATACAATATTACATGGAGGAAGGGAATTTGGTGAGGGGCATACGTAACTGGTATATAACTTCATTTTTATTTTGGAGAAGCCTTAGACATTACTGTTTAAATATACTCGTGTACTATTTGTGTCATTGCTATTATCAAAGAATTGATTATGACAGGGAAACAGATGTCAGAAAGCAATTATACTAATAACAACATAATTACTGCCACCAATTTAATTCTAGAAACCTGCCTGGAATCCTTATGAAGCAAATAATTTTCCTCAGCCCTGAAGAATAAGCACTGATCTCTTTCTCTTACCCATCACAATTTAAAAAGAAAAAGTGCATTCAAACACTTTCAATTAGATCTACCATGTAACATCAGTTTTCCAGTCCTTCTCTAAATTTTAAATCTTTTCCAAATTAATTCAACTACTTTTCAAAGCTTGCTTTCACCGACAGAGGCTTCCTTCTGTTTAGATGTTTGTGTTTATTTGGTCCATGATCATCCTTGAAATGTGCACATTATGACAGAAAATAAGTCCATGCTCATTCTTGTTATTTTTCATTTAACATCAGTTTCCACTTTGTTACTCAGTGTCTCATTTAGTTTTCTATCTTTTGTCACTAAATTACAGTGTTTAATAGTAATATTTTTTGCTTTCCCTGACTTTTGCAAGTTATCATTGCAGTCTTTGTTAATTATAGATATTTTAGGAAATACACAGCGGTGTGCAAAAGAAGAATCTTGCTCATCACCCAGTAGTCAGAAATTATTAGAATTTGATGTTCTTTTTTCTCTTTTATTTTAAAGTCCCTATCTGTCTGTATACTTATCTGTTTATCTGTCTACCTACCTACCTACCTAAATATCTATCATTTCTCTCTCCATCATTTTGCTTTTATCTGTCTTGGCTTGACCACTTACTGTGACTTGAGTCAGTTAAACCTCTGCGCCTAACTTCCCTTATTTATAAAATGAGATTAATAACAACCCATACCTCACAGGATAACTCTGAGTGTGAAACAAGTTAATTCATATAAAGCAGTTTGCATGGAGCCTGACACATAGTAAACTCTCAGTAATCACTAATGATTTGTATTCCATATTTTAAATTTATATCTGCCTGCACTTCTGTAGTAGTGTTTAAATTCTAAAGCAGAAATGAAACAAATCAGAAGAAACAGAGCACCCAGTGGGGGGTTGCCCTGCCCCACCTTGGACACCACTGGGGATGGGAAGCTGACAATTTGCAAGGAGGATAAATGATAGTATTTATAGATATATGCACGCAATTATATTTATTTTTAAGGTTTGGGGTAGAACTCTGACTTTATTTTGAATGTCTTTTTACTGAATGGAGATATGATAAAGGGCATCTTATGACATTTTAGTTTGAAGCTTCTAAAGCAATCACAGGTTTATATTATCAGGTTCAAAGGCTGGAATTAATTTTAGGGTTCAGCTCAACACCCACTTCCCACTGCTGCCACTTCATAAAAATTTTCCTGACAATTGCATCACACAAAAACCCTCGTCTCTATTGATTTCTCCCTGTTTCTACTCACTTGAATTTGGACCATTTAACTGCCTTTTTTTCTGCCATGTGTATGTCCCAGCATAATGAGCATTTTTACTGACACTCAGGCTTCAGCTCGAGTGGACTGAAACGCACAGCCTAGAGATAATCTGTAAGGCCCCGCTGGTAAGAAGCTCTTCTCCTGCTTGGGCAAGTTGAACGTGAAGGCAGCTAAATATGTTCCGAGTTTAAAAGGGGGCCATAGATGGAAAGGTGTGGTAGGCTTCTCTCCTCATACACTGTTCATGGGTATCTTCCTCATAGTTGTGCATTCTCCACAACGTCTCCCACAGAGAGGGCCCTTCTTCTTTGCCGCGTGAAAGCTTTTCATCCTCCGATACTGTGTTTTTATGTTATCTGACCTAATGTGAATATATGTAGTAGAAGTCATTTTCTAAAAGCAGGATGGAACTGAGGTACAGGTATACTGCATATCTATTAGCATGCCGAACTTCCCCATATAGCTGGACTTTAAAAATGTTTTTGTTATTCTATACTAGACGTGCTCCCTCTTAGTAATGCTTTTTACTTATGTCACTTTTTTCCCTATAAAACTAAACTCCTAATAGCTATGCAATGACCTGTTCTTTCACTATGGTTTAAGGGTTTCAATTTCCCACCAATGTTAGTTTAACTCGTATTTTGTACAATAACTTATTTATGCACAATGTTTCATAATAACATGTGCATGAGTGAGTGTGTTTTCCTTGCCTGCATGTTAAAGGGTAACAAACACATTTGAATAATGATTTTTATGTTTTATGTTTTTATTTTTCACAATTTAAAGCCAATATGTTAATTTGATAATTATTGGACACTTTTGCCAATTTTTTTCTGTATTTCCAAAGAGTCAACTAATGTTATGTTCACCTTATCTGTGTAAGAACTCCATTCATGGGTGCCACTGGGACGTTTTTATGAAGATACTTTCTAGTGAAGAAGATGATCAAGGAGAGAAAATGTTAGAAAACAAAAGAGATGGGACACATGGTGGAAGAAAGAAAGAATCAGTAAGGTGGGGACAGCACAGGAGAAGACAGTGGTCCCGCGCCCGTTGCCTTAGTTTCTTGTTGGTCTTTCACAACATGCCTGTGAGGAGCAGCTGCACGATTTGCTCGGCAGTGACCTGAGTCTTCGTGGCGAAACTAGGGTAACATCGCAGCTTATCTGATAAATTTGCTCTTGAACCATGTTTTCTGTCTCCAGGGATAGAGAATTCCAATCAAAATTACTAGCAAAAAACCTGAATTCAACTGCATTTTCATGGATGCTAGCTGAAATCCATGCATGACTGGTTAAAATTATAGTTACTAACTGGCTTTGACTCAGTTAACTGATTAACTGCTAACTACCAACACTCACAACTAGAGGAGGATCTTGCTTCCCCAAAGGCTATAGGAACCTGGGGTTCTGTAATGCTGTTTTCAGATCATATACAAGGTTATTCATTATAAACAAAATTCATGGAGTTGTGGACATTGGAAATAGTGATATAAGCTCAGTTTTTATTCCTATATATTCACAGCCTAATTTTATACTACAAAATGTCGCCCTTTGGTTTATTCTGGTTACTAATCTCTCATGGGTGATAGGTACTTGCTGGGACATAATACAAATTCTTTCTTAGCAAGGTGACTGGTCCTTGATGTGGTTCTCCTGGTGAGCCTCCCACTTCTGACACGTGGGGCAGGTCACTTAACTGCTGTGTTTTCACGTTCCCAGTGTGCATCAGAAGACCCTTGCACCAGCTCTGAATGTCTCACCAGGTGTGCTGTAACGCAAAGCTTTCACAGGTGTACTGACAGATGGTAATAAATCTGTAGGATTTACTTTTTGCTATGCTTTTAGAGAGGCAATTATGGTGACTTCTTGTCAGATGAAGTGTTAAAATGAACTGTGTAGCGTAGGGGCAATTTATTGTAAGCAGGGGGTAAAAGTGTAATTTTAAGCCCATGCTAAGAGAAGAACAGGTGTTTGTTGGAACCTGTGGGAATTCTTCTCCCGCATGTCAATCACACAGCAAAGCCCAGCATGAGACGGTTCTCTCAGTAACACCATCCATGTCAAGGGTGACCAAATCAATAGGGTTTTATCTAGGGAGGCTATTTATTTAAATCCTTTAAGTCAATTATCTTATTAACAAAATTTTGTCAAGCTGTGCTAGATTTTATGCATCAGACCTCCCACTTCTTGCTTGGTACCTCCAGGTGTAGTCATGGCAACCACCTTAAGAAGTAAATATAAACCTGATGGTTGGGCCAAAGGTGAGTAATTTGGATCTGGTAGTGGCAGGAAAGCTATTTTTAGGGAAGGGGGAGGAGAAAATGGAAGGGAAAAAAGCATTAATAGCATTTCTTCCTTATTTCCTATGGCTCAATATTTTTACCAGAGAAGATAGAGAGGAAAGGGAAAATGTGGGCTTTACAAAGTGATTGAATCTAGAGAGAAGGCAGAAAGGAAGAGTGAAGTCTTACTGATGGGTTATGAATTACTTTCTCCTTCAGTCTTTTAGCTTTTGAAAGCACAGTGTTAGTGATACGATACATTCTGTTCGTCTTTTCTTCATATATAATAGTTATCTTCTCTTTATAGAAACAAACCTTAACTGTAAACAAAATTTTGTCTGTACAAGTAAATATACTTGAGGTTTTTGTTTGGGTCCATAATCAGTTCTGAGTGTCCAACTTCCTTTGTCTCCCTACTTTTTTGGAGGTTCTGACATCAGTTACTCTACATGGAGCCAGTGACAAGATGCACGATGTGGGGAGAAGGAAGTGGAGGGGAAAGTGTCAGAGGTCAAGACCACCAGGCACATAATTGACTTAGTGATAGGTGGCCATTGGAGAAGTGTGACAAGCGTCCCACCAAAAGAATTTATTGGTCATTTTGTTCCATTCTAGTTCAAGTTCTTACTGAAAATAATGTATTTTATAGCTTTGAATGTACATGCTTTGTATATTTGCCCTGAAATAGAAAAGTCCACATTATTTCGAATAGTAGATTTTCATGTGTGACAAAAAATGTTCTGAGTGACCATTCTAAATAAATGGAATGCATATCCTGGAAATCCACAAGTACTCCCTCTGGTGTTCCTGCAGGTCTGTAGAGCACATTTGGAGAATCAGTGATGTAAGTCATTTTCTCCGGTAGAAGGTGCTTCACTGGCATGTAAGTCTTAACTCGGTGGTGCTCCGAGAGCAGAGCGTCATCATCGGTTGGGAAGTCAGAGGTGCAGAGTTCAGTTCCACCCCAGATCTGCAGAGTGCAAAACTTTGTGGGGGTGGGGACAGGAATCTGTGACTTAACAAAGGAATTGGGATACACACTGAAGTTTAAGAATCATGGCCTGAATTGAACTTGCTTTTCAGATCCCCTTCTGCGATTTCCTTATAGGTCCGAACTCAATTTATTTCAGTGCAACACTTACATGGCTACATATTACATTCTAAATTGTATCACAGACTGTACCAAGTGAGTACATGCATTATTATGTTCTTGGAACAGCCCTATAACATAGATTGTATAATCACCTTCCTTTTAAAGATGGGGTAATGGGTGCTTACCATGATAAGCTTTCCCAAGGTTACATGATTAGCAAGTAGGAGGGACTGAGATCCAGACAGCTTAACTCTTAAATCTGTGCACCTAACCACAGAGCTGCGCCTCTGGTGTATTTTTTTAATGCAGGGCAGTTGGATATTTGGGTTAGAATAAAATAGTCCCAGACCCAGTAGAATCCTATTTTATGGTGGAAATGGATCTGTCTTTGCTAATTTCCCCTGGGCATGCTGTTTTGCTGGGAAAATACTGCTTTCCTTCTCCTTTAATCCAGTTCTGCGGCTGCTTTTAAAATCAAATATGAGACACACCTACTCCTGATGTACCTTGTGGAATGGATAATTTTTTAAAATCATTTCTTTGAGTCTTCCTTTCTTTATGAAGGCCCCAGTGTCATGTAAAACTTACAATAAATAAATTCATATACTTTTCTTCTATTCATCTGTCTTTGTCAGTTTAATGTTTAGACCCATCCAGGGATACTAAGAGTGGAGGAAAACTTTACCTCTCATCCCCCTCCACAATTTGCACCGATTTTTTACTAGAACTAAACTTGTACTACTTGTCAATGTTGACTTCCTCAAAACTGTCAATTAAATCTTAATTCATTATACACCCTATTATTACATTGGGTATATTGGGTAAGAAAAGTTAAGAGTCTATACATACAAAGTCTATGGAATATGTTTTGGAAAATATTGTTTCTACTCTTATTTGAGGGTAGGGACTAATTTTAGAGATGTATCCTTAGAAGTATTGAAGACTTAATTTTTAAAATATAGGTAAGCATATATAAATATCAAGGTGTTCTTGGTTTTATTTTATTTATTTTTATTACAGCTTACATTCGGTATTATTCTTTATGAGTTTCAGATGTACAGCATACTGGTTAGAAAATCATGTGCTTCACAGAGTGGTCCTTCCCATATTCCAAGTACCTACCTGGCCTCATACACAGTTATTATGATACTACTAACTATATTCCCTACACCGTAATTTACACGATTCTGTAACTACCAACTTCTACTTATTGAACCATTCCGTTCACCTTTTTTCACTCATCCTGCCAATCTCCCTCCCCTCTGTCAGCTGTCAGTCTCTTCTCTGTACCTGTGAGTCTATTTCTATCTTTTTATTTTTTTTAGATTCCACATATAAGTGAGTCATATTATTTGTCTTTCCCTCCCTGACTTGTTTTAAAGATTTTATTTATTTATTTTTAGAGAGAGGAGAGGGAGAGAAACATCGATGTGTGGTTGCCTCTTGCTCGCCTCCAACTGGAGACCCGGCACACTACCCAGGCATGTGCCCTGACTGGGAATTGAACCAGTGACCCTTTGGTTCATAGGTCAGCACTCAGTCCACTGAGCCACATCGCCAGGGCTGATTTATTTTACTTAACGTAATATTCTTCAGGTCCATCTGTGGTGTCACAAAAGGTTAACATTTCATTTTTTTTAATAGCTGAGTGGTATTCCTTTGTGTAAATGTACCACAGATTTTTTTACCCACTTGTGTATTACTGGGCACTTGGTTTGCTTCCATATATTGGCTATTGTAAATAATGCTGCAATAAATATAAGATAGGGGTGCATATATTCTTTAGAATTAATGTTTTAGATCTTTTCTTTAGGCACTTATTTGCCCACAGTTTTTATTGTTGTCTTTTATTCCTGCAGATTGGTGGTTTGGCACCATTTGCATGCCTCCTACTTGGAATCCTCCAAATGAATAGCAAATTCTTCCAAGACAGGAAATCTCTCTCTTATTGCTGACTTCTCTAAGTTCCCCAGCCAGTTTCTGTACATGGTAGGCATCCAGGCAAGGCTTGCTGAATGACAAGGGTTTATAAAATCTCTTTATTGTCCTTGAGTACAATTTTAGGTATTGTGGAGTGGGAGCCCACCGTGGAGGGAAATGACTAAAATAAATTAGAAGCGCTTAAGAGAAGTACTGGAAGTAGAGACAGTTGTTGTTTTCAAGTTACATTTCCAAAGTCTTCGATGCAGATCGAGCAGCGTTTCCAGTGTTATTATGAAACACCCACCAGGTTTGCTGTGGGTCTTCCTTTCTGTGTTGTGCCCACAGGTTGTTCTTTTTGGCTGCGCTTCAGTTTATTGAAGTGATTCTATTTGCCTTAAAAGAGATTTTTTTGAATGTGGTTTTTTAATGAACTCATCATCCCATAAAAAGCTTTCAGAAAAGCTTCATTTTATTGCTGTACTTTTAAGCAATGCTACAAAACTTAAACTTTAAGAGAGAATTAATATTTTATCATATGAAGAAGGAATCCCTACTAGTGCCCTATTAATATCTCTTGTCACATAGATTTATGAAGTGTTTCATTTTTTTTGTCCTTAGATGCCCATACATGTATTTAAATAGTGACTTGTGGAATTTATAACCAATAGTTTTTCAAACCATTCGCACATATCTATAGTATTTTAAATGAAAAACTAGTATGTTTATGACAAAAGAAACATGTTTATCATAGAAAGAGAAATAAAATCACACAATAGAATAAATTCATTTTTCCCATGTGGTGAACTTACTAATATATATTATGAATTAGTTTACATGTATATGACAAGTATTCTATCTCTCTCTCTCACACACACAGGCACACACAGTTGTCAGATTTTTAAATGAAAACCTAACTCTACAAGATGAAGTGCGATATATGTTCTATGTGTTGGCCTATGCCATTGGGCGGTATAGGTGGTTGTGAAGTTAAATATAAATTGAAAGAGGCACTTAATAGTAGGAGAACGTAAAGGAGAAAATAAATTACAATAAAAGTTTCCAGATTTCTTCCATGAGGAAGTTCTGCTTTGCCTGTGGTTTGGGTACTAGGGACATTCAGGTTTTGGGGGTATCAAATGCAGTTCTAAGTTAGATTCACTTACTCCCTAAATTATTTTAGAATAACTTGACAGACCTGGGTAGTTGTCAGTAATTGCCCCCCACCCCACTTCAGCAACTTTCGTCAACTTATTTTGCAGCCCCTAAACCAAGCAAGGAGGAGGACTCTGCTTTGTGCCGACCTCGCTGTCTATCTTCACTGATGATAATTTCTATCCTTGTCAACTTTTTCCACTATATAGTTAAATTAGAAATATCCCTTATCTTATGTAGATGAAAGAACGTCCAGCCTAAGAAAAAGTCTTTATCTGAGACTTTTCTTTATCTGAAAAAATTTATCTGAGCCAAAATTACCTTTGCCGGGAAGCAAAAGCTCAACAGATTGAGAAAATGCTACAGAAAATGGAAGTGTTGCAGCTTACTTTATAATTACAATCAAAGGAGGAGGCAGACGAGCAGTTACATGAAATCTATTGGTGGTAGATTAGGGAGGTGGAAAAAACAAAGTGGGGAAATCTCTGGGAATAGCTAAAAAGTAGAATGGAGAGTCATACACTTCTTTTACATCAGTGGGTGCAGGATAGTTAACAGTTAACATTACCGCACATAGAGGTAAACAAGAAGGAACAAGAAGACAATGAATGATTCTGTGGTCTACTGCTCTGATGGTAGATTGTTGCCTGATGAGTCTGGAAAAGAGTACTCTGACATTCCAAAGGGATGCTATTATAGATGCAAAAAGACAATGAGCAGGCTCAGTTAAGGTAAAGATGGACCTTTGTCAGGGAAGATTCCAGCCTAGGACATAACTACCTGCCAACACCCGCTTTTAGTGAGAAAGTGTTAATTTCAGACCATCCTGGGTGGTTACCGTAGGTCTCCGAGTTTGTAAAGCCGCTATACAAGCCTCTCTTGAGCTGGCCAGGTTGTGTATGGGGCCCCTTTTTCATCAACACTTGCCTAGAAGAAAACTGCATCTGCCTAACTGACAGATTTTTTTAGATACACGTACTTTTTGGATAAGGAAAAATTATGCCTCCCACAGTAATTTTGAGTACATAGTACTAATTCTTTTTTCAGTACAAGTGTCCCTATTTTAAAGTTTTCAGTGAGAAGTCAGTTGTGTACAGGTGCTGTGTATTGAAACATTTTCTTAAAGGTGTTTTTTTAAAGATTATTTATTTTACTTTTAGAGAGAGAGGGGAAGGGAAAGAGAAAGAGAGGGAGAGAAATATTGATGTGTGGTTGCCTCTTGAGTGACCCCTATTGGGGGACCTGGCCTGCAACCCAGGCATGTGCCCTGACTAGGAATTAACCAGCAACCCTTTGGTTTGCAGGCCTGCACTCAATTCACTGAGCCACACAAGCCTGGCCTTGAAACTCCTTAATATTTACTCTTTTATGGGTATTATATTTAAAAGGAAAAATATAAAGCAAATTTGCTTAAAAGATTATTATCTCTTGGATGTTTAGTCATGGAAGACCCATCTAATTGGTTCCTACAAAACCACAACTTACACATCCCATACTGAGAGACTGATTCTAAAGCAAATAACCTGCATTTGAATTACTATCTGTTAAATTCTTTATAAGAGACACCAAAATATGCATTTTAAGTAAAATATCCTGTATACTGTTGTTTAGCAAGACATGAATGTTAATGCGTTTTCAAGTAGCCAATAAGAAAGCGATTCATGTCATACTCAACTCTCAAATGGTAAGTGAAGACCCTAGAGCTAAATGCAAGTGGGTTCCACCAGAAACCCACAGAGCTCTCTGCTCTAGATCGGGAGGAGGAGTGCCTTTTCCAGGGGGAGCAGACCCTCCTCCTTCCACTGGGTTTAACAAACATTTGTTGAGTTCTTACAATATGCTATGCATTCAGATATGTGACCCCAGATGAATCAAACAATAAGACATAACTTTCTGCTTTTGCAAGTATTTGAAGATAAAGGATTTTACAATGAATGGACAAAGATAGACATAAACAAAATATTTTATGACGCTAGTAAGGGTTATAAATAATGGTACTTTCACAATGCTGTTTCAGGACATGATGAGGAGCAGTTGTGCTTGTCAGGGGTCATATTCCAAACAAACAACTAGTTTTCTCTTGCTTTCTTGTCATCCTTCTTAAGAATACTGTAAAACCACAGCCTGAGGGCTTTCCCATAATAATAGCTCAAAACTTAGTTGCCCGATTGACCTGAATTAAAGCATTTATAGTTCTTGAATTTTTTTAAGGAACGGTCACATCAAATTGGTACTTGTTGATAAAGGTTTCACCTCCTGCAGCCCACCCTCCCTAACGAACGTGTTTTGGTGCCTCAGTCGTCTCTTTCTTCAGTTACCACTTAAAGCTGTGAGAAACAGTTTTTGATGGAGTGCATGACCAAGAGAAAGAGCTGGGATATCCAACATTTTTATTGAGCTCTTTTCCTCTTGCTCCTGAAGAAGTCCAGTGAGTCAGACATGGGTGGAATCTCAGATGGTGACTACGGGAGCAATCATCTAGGGGTGATTTTAGTGAAGAATGACACTGACAGCTACGTTCAGGTAAAAGAGGAAGTACTAACTCAGGCTACAAAAAGGTAATCTAGAGTCTTGCTCCTCCAAGTGTGGCCCATGAACCAACAATACCAGCTTTACTCCTGGGCTTTTTAGAAATATGAAACCTCCTCAGACTCAACTGAACCGGAATCTGCATTATAAGAATATTCTCATGTCCTTCCTTTGCCTGTTACATTTTGAGAAGGATTTGTTTAGATAAGCTAAAAAGGGGCTAAATCATTGAGAAAGGAGAAATAACAATAGATTCTAGAAACAAAGGTGTTTTTTTCCTGTGGTGATAGTGTTAAATTTAATAAAGTTTGTTGACTATAGAAAATAGAATAGGTAAGTGATGGACGATCAAGATGTCAAAACATATATTCAATAAAATGGACAATTTTCACTTCGTACCCTCCCGATAATGAAACTCTGAGTTTTTGTGGGGGAGTTTGTTATTTTGTCTAGTCTAGAGAATACTACATATCAAAAGATCCTTCTGAGTTCAGAAAATTAACATGAGCCTGTTATTAAGCCGAATTTGACTGTTGAAAATATTTTTGATCTCTTTATATTGTTGTGATGGTTTCTAACGTAATCATATAGTCAGTCTGGTACAATAAAATAAGCAATATATCATCACCAGGCTGAGGGTGAAAATACATTTTATTAATTTTACAGATGTGAACTAATCAGAATAATTTGAATCTTGGACACAGTTCAAGAAAGCCATTTATATAACTGCTCTGAGATGTGTTTTTTTAAGTGCTGGTTAAATAAAGGCTGCAGATACAGAAAACATGAAATAGAGGCAACAGTTTTAAAGGCTAAAGGAATGGACCAAAGTATCCAATGTGGAGCCATTTGTTACCCGAACCTGTAGAAATTAAAGTGATCAGTGTCTTGCTTTTGTCCATAGGCTTTGTGTCACAGTTCATTAGAAGCAGGACTGCTAACCATACCGCATTGTTTCACCTGTAAGAACTGCGGAGGACGGGCATTGTGTAATTAGATTTTACTGCTTCACTATCACGGTGTTACACTCCTCCTGTTTTCCTTTTCTTATTCCCCTTCTTTTCTTTTTTTTTTAGTTCTGTCTTGGCTTGGGGCCTCTAGTACACTGAACTTGAGGCCGTTTTTGTTTATTGCTTTTCCAGGAGGTGTGCAATCCCTGAAAAGCCACAGTGAGGGCAAAGGGTGAATGAGGAATGAGGGAAGGGAGGGGAATAAAGGCGACCCTGCCCTGGCCACAGGTCCACAGGGAGACACAGCTTGTTCCCACAAGTTGTCTCGTGGTCTCCCAAAAGGTTGTGTGAAGCTACTACATCTTAGATCAGAGTTTTGTTCAGATTAATTTGTTTTCTGGCTTCTCCCATTTTATCTGTCTGTGGTCAAAACTTATCCCCAAAGGACTTCAACGGCTCTGCACTTTGTCCCTCTGGGCAGCCTCTGCAGAGCCCAGCATCTCCTCTGGTCTGCCTAGGCCAGACCTGTGCACCGGCAGGGTACCCACTCCTGCCATGGTGGGTGCAGTGGAATCCACACGGGACCTGTCACTGAATAAAAATGGTTTATCTGCCTGTCACCACAAAAGCCAAACTTGTGAGGCAGACCAGCACCTCCCCCTGTGCCCTTTTGACTTCTATGGCACCTGTGCCTTCCTTCCCTTGGTCCCAGCTCCAATCTGGTAGGAAGTGGCTGAGGGGCTTCTTCTGTCAATTATGTTGCTAGCTTTTCTCATGCTCAGTTAAGAACCTCCCTGTGCTGCCATCTTGGCCAATGGGGGAGACCCCTGGTGCTCTGACTGACAGTTTTATGGTAAAACCACCCTGGGAAGGCTGAGTCCATCTGCCACCATAGGAAACAAGGCCTCTGCTGCAACAGCTGAGTGCTTTACAGCACGGGACTGGCGGAAATCACTGACTGGGGACTGCTCTGGCCTGAATGCGCAAGTGGCCGAGATCTGGGAGGCAAGTGTGCTGAGCTATCTGGACATCATGTAAATTGTGTTGCATACAGTCGCTATGTAGTTGGCTGAAATGATAGCATCTTAAAAGAAAATACCTGTTTTCTTTTCACAACAATGAAACTTGCCTAATGCACATGAATCAGTGGCTGTAGACTCTGGGTAATCGTGCCTCTGAAGACATGCAAGCGATGTCTGGAGACATTGTGATCTGTCGCAACTTGAAGGGTGCTGCTACTGGCATGCAGTCGGTAGAGGCCAGGGATGCTGTGCATCCTAGAATATACAGAACCACCATCCACAACCAAAAAAGTACGTGGCCCAAAATACCTTAGTTGAGAAATGTTGATATAGGCAGAGAACCTATTTTTTGGTTATAGGGTTAATGTAATATTTTTTAAAAGCAGTTGAGAAGAAGAAAAACCTCACTTTACATTTCTGGAATGCTGGCCGGGAATTCTAGTCTAGTCTAGACTCCAAAAGCTTCGGTGCCTTTAGGTACAATCTGTGCCTCAGGCAAGAGGGGCTCCAGAGGGTGTTGCTGGGGGGGTGCGAGAGCCAGATTTCAGTGATTTAAAAATGTACCTTAGCCAATTAGGAACAATGAACAGAGGTTAACCTTTGACCTTTACTTCTTCCTTCTCTGTGGTGCGTTTTTGTGACCGCTGTGTTCAAGACAAAGAATTTGGATTAGGATCTTTAAGTCTCCATACTTCTGATAGTTTTTGGAGTAAATACACATCTGTGAGCCTAACCATTTATGTAAGTTTTTCATTGTTAAACACTTTTTGACATATGTATCATCGGAATACTACCCATGGTGCATTAATCGAGGCCTTTGGGAATTAGTTAGAACCAGTGTAGCATTCGTTTAAAAAATTTTTATGTATCATAATTTGAAGAAGTCTCCCAAAGTTTTAAAAATCACTTTTTTTATTCTATTCATAAGTCTGATTGAGTGATTGATTAATTTTTACACTCTAGATCAAAATGTGAAACATTTTATGTTCAGTCCATATTTGTCTTGCCCATTATAAATATATTTTTATTTATTTTTAATAATTTAGGGAGGGGGAGGGATAGAGGGATAATAATGTCCTTAACATAATTCACAAAAGCATCTGTGACAACCTCCAATCAGTTTACTTCATTTCAAAACTATTTCCAATCACAAGGAAAGATTTCTTTAAGATAAACTTTCACATCTCATCTGTGGAAGTCTATGATTTCATCCTCAGTATGGTCCCAAGTCCATGCTGGGAATGAAAGGACAAAATATTATTCTGGTGGGTTTTTCTACTAATTATTATATGCTGTTGGAACACTGAGCATGTCAGATTTCATTATTTGAAGATATTTCGTCAGCTTACTGTACTGTGCAACCAGTCTTTATTTGTGAACAAGTGTATCGTGTGCTTTTGTTAATTTTCTTCTTAAGGAGAAATCTTTTAAATCACAAGTTTTTTTTGGCTCTTTAGATGTTAGCATGAGAACATTATACTAAAAAAGGTATGCTTTTCATTAAGGATAGCTAATAATTAAAGCCTTGCATACACACTCTGACACTTACACTGCGTGTACTATCTTATGGTTAAGTGGGGTTTCACCGACAGCAGCGTTTGCCGGTTTGATGATTCGTGATGCACGTGGGGCCAGCGCTGGTCCTCGACACCTGTGTCTGTAAAGTCCCCCCGGTGCTCCAGGATTGCCTGTCGGCCCCTGGAGCGTCAGTGAGCACCAGGGGTTCGAGGGTCGTTCCCTGCCTTCCCATACTTGCCTCTTCTGGCCCCGGCAGCTCTGCGCCGGCTTTTCACTTGCGTCATCTGCTTTCCTCATACCCAAGACGAACTATTTCCAGACACAAATGGGAAGGGAAAATCAAAACAACTTGTACTGAAATTTTGACAGTTTTGAAAAACGTTTACTCATTTTCCATTACCTCTTCCAATTATTCTTAACTATCTTGTTTAATTGCATCCATCAAGATATATGGTGCCCTGTGAGGAGGATAAAGAAAAAAATAATTGCTGAAATTCCTTACTTAACGGAAAATTATCAGGAAAAATAGACATGTACAAAATAACCAGGACTGGAACTGAATTTCTGCTATGGCTTACATTCATTTTCACAAGGAACAAACGATAGTTGTAATTAATTAATCATTTTACTATGTGAGACGTGAGGGCATGTGCTTCACATGGATCCTCTCGTTAAACTCTCGTGACAAGCTGTTAATGACCTAATGTGTAATGGAGGGAACGGAAGCACCCCAAATTAAGGTACTTGCCTAATGTCCTACAACAGGCAAGTGACAGAGCCAGACAGATCATCACAGGGACAGGGAGTCAGTTTACTGGTTTCAGTGTTACAGTGTAACTAAAGTGGTACACTGTAGTTCTTATTTTTCAGTGACAGGAAACAAAGGTTGACTAGAGCTACTTCAATCTCTGCCTCTCTCCTTTAGATCTACAACTTACCCACTCCTTAAAGCCTGAATCAATATTAAAATTGTAGACTACACGAAACCAATTTAAGGGATCAGATAATTCATGTGCCTAGTTATGTACGTTATGTTTGTGTACTTTTTGGAATAAGAATAATTCATTTACTTAAATATTCTTCATGACACTTTAGAAGGTATATAGAAATAATACGGAAGGACCATTCTTTTTATTTGTGTTTTGTAGAGAATTATCTTGTCTGGTTGCAAGTGTCCAAAGGGTTCATTGTCAGGCCACTATTTTTCTCATTTGAAAAAAATTTATCCCTGGCTTAAGACTTTGCAGAAACATGTTACATCATGACTTAGGCTTCAAACAGGAAAACAACAAAGGTATTAGAGATGATGCACTTTAAATATATGTCTGTTCTCCATTCCTCTCAGTGATCAGGCAAGCTAAGCTTAAGTTCTAAAGTATTATTATGCAGGCCAAACAATACCCGCAGGGATAGATATACAGAAGTAGTGTTTACCCAATTTGTAATGGATTAATGAACTCATGGCCAATGGGGTCATTATTTTAAATAAACTTTTCTTTTTTCTCCAGAATTCAGAGTTGGGACATTTTGAATATATTTGTTGATAGAGTTCAGCTGGTGGGTGCATTTCTCACAAACTTGCCTGTTCTTTGACTTACTTAAACATGCCCTGGCAATTATAAATTACTGCACTTCCCTCTGTTTGCCTTTATTACTGTTGCCTTGGGAGCAGCATCCCGTCAATCCAGTCGACCAGCCACCTGGTCTTTCGGAGGAACAGATGCAGAAGTAGAGTAAGGGCAGGAGTAAGACTAGAAGACATGAATGGCAAGAACAGCTTAGAGCTGCTCATTTCTGGGGTCAAACTTTAAAGCAGAATGCTCCCTTGTGGAGGAGTCTGGTCTCCAAGATTGTCTTCCTTTGCCACCTGCATGGTTCTTCATCTGACGGGAACCTATACCACTCAGGTCATCTGCTGTCTTCCACTCCTGTGGGCGGACCACATACTCCTCTTTCAAAGTGAAATCTACAGTGCTTGATGCAGTTCCAACCTCAAAATAGGTTCTAAATAGATATTTGTTGAATAGACGAAGGAGTGAATTCTCAAAATCACTCTCAGTTTTACTGTAGGATTGTAGTTAATTACACCAGATTAGACATTTATTTAAATTAGCAACCATTCCTTTGTGAAGTTATAAATATCTTTGGTAAGCTTACATGTTCTCAGGTTAATGGGAGTGAATTCCTTTAGACTTCTCTTTTCTTGCCAAGTAGTTGGAATTAGCTGCACTAAAGAAATGTGAGTTGAATTCAGAGTGGGGGGTACAGGGGAGAATTCGGAAAGAAGGGAAGGGTATAGCCTTGAGGTAGAATGTGACTGTAGAGTGGTCCACTGGGCAAGGAGGCAAAGAAAGGCATCACAGTGGCAATCCCAGCCATCTGGAGGGAAGAGAGAATGTAAGGGAATTCTGAAGGATTCCAAAGAGAAACTGCAGTGTACCAGGAGTTGGCATAAAATGTCTATATCTTTCTTTCTTTCACTGCAAAAATTTTCTTATTCCCAAGATTCAGACCATACCTTTAGTATTATGTATTTCAGATATATTACGTGTCAAATGAATTGTAGCAGGTTGACCTAGAGACTTATCACCATTTGCTACAGCCTTTCTATGGGGAAAATGGAGAGGAAAGCATGTCAGAATTTTAAGGAATGTTAGAAATTTTCCAACTCAATGGATTTTTAATGTATTTTAGATTTAGAACCCCTCCCCACCTTTTTAGAAAGTCAATCTTCCTCAGAGGTGAAATCTGTCACATAGATAAAAGCTGGGATGGTCACGCTACCAACTCAGCACTTCTCCTTTCCCTGTCTTACTCCCAAGGTGGTTTGGCCTCTCATGAAAGCCTGGGTGTTGCAGTCAGTTTGCAGCCACTGACCTCACACTTACGCTTGTTTACTGGTGAAGGAAATCCAGTGACATTTAGAAACTTGGCAAAACCAGTTAAGAACAGACCAAGTCCAGTCATCAGCATAAAAACACCCTGCATAGTTAGCATAGTGCCTGCCACAGGGAAGATCACAAATAATAAATAAGTGTTGTGGAAAGGGTGAAAAAGTGAATGAATGAGTAGTGGTTAGAGATTAAAGGGGTGTCCAAGTATGTGATGTTCTGACTCTTGAATAGTTTGGGAAATGCCTGGGCTTGTGGAATAAGCCAGTGGAAAACTTACCACAGGGACTGTTTTATCATTTTCTGGGAACATCTTTCTCTCCAGTCAAGATCTCCCTATTGAGAGAAACAAACTTTCATGAGGGTAGAGAGCATGCCTGTTCTGCCCAACCTGTGCCCAGTGACTAACACAGTGTGTTGGACGAACCAGATGCTCAATACCTATTTGAGGAATATAGTGTTCACTAGATCCCTCCGTCTGTAGGACTTATCTGAGCAATTAATGTGCTTGAAACGAAACTCGTTTCCTTCAGTGTTTCTAGTATTGGTTAAAGGCATCAATAGGTACATATTCTTCATGTAGAATAAATCTGAGAGTTAGTTTTGTTTGATCTCCTTCACTCACCTCCTGAAACCAAATGATTGTCAAAGCTTGATAATTTTGCCTTTTCAATATGTCTTGAATTTGTCACGTTTTTTCTGATGCCCAAGATACTGCCTCAGTGTAAGACCTTTGCAATTCATCCCTGGAGTATTTGGATTTTGCAGTGGCCTCTTAACAGCTCTGCTTTTCTTTTTCTTTTTCTTTTTCTTTTTTACAGTGTCTTCTTGTTTCCTTACTCTTCTTACCTGATTGGTCTTTCTAAAAGTGGAATCTCACTTTACCACATCCTTGCTTTAAACTTTAATGTTTCCCTAGTCCCTATGAGATTGGTCTAAACCACTTAGCACAGCATTCAAGTAACCTTTTCAGCCTCATTTCTGCCACTTCATTCTCCGCGTCCCCTAAATTACCCGCCTTTGCTTAAAGCACTCTCCTGTCTCATATATGTCTCCTGTTCTTTTTGTCTATGGTGCCCTTTGGGCTCTCTTTTCTGCTTTGCAATTTCTTGCTCATCTTCAAATCCTCAGTTCAAATCTCCTTTTTTTCCCCCACCTTTCCTGCAGCTTTCCTTTAACCCAGCTACGCTGCAGTTAGAGTTGGAGCACATCTTTTAGCAGCCTTCTGAAAGCTAAGATAATTGGCTTCATGCTAATATCTCCATTGGACTATGAACTTGATGGCAGAGACTCTTACTTACACAGAAGCTACATCAAGAGTCTCGTCTTTCACACAGAGAAGGTTTCATTTGTGGGTTGCTCACATTGATTAGTAAGTGGTATTTATTTAATACTCCTAGGGAAACACTTGCCCATTTTCTTCAACTCTAAATAATGAGGATATGCTAGATGATGTTATTTAAAGACCTTTGACTCTAAATGTGGGAGATGTCTTTAAAAATTTTCCAATTATCCACCTAATTGTAGAACTTATAGTGGCAAGATGTTATTAATGATTATACATTAATTGTATAATGTATGCATATTACATATAAATATACACAAAATACATAATACATATAAATGTATACATAATGTACATTATAACTAATACATAGCATAGCCTGACCTAAGGAAATTCAGACTAAAGTATTACAATTCAATTAATTTTAACCAAATAGCTTTAATTCTTTCTCTATAAAGCTTATGTGATATTCTTTTGATTAGTATTTATACAGTATTTATCTAGTATTTAGTATATAAAAAGCATAAATATAAAATATGTATAAATGGATATTTATGTTCAGATATAATTATTTAGTATAGCAATATGTAGTCTTTATCTAGTGTCCAACTCAGATGTAGTACTTTTTTATAAAATATAAGTACCTATTATACTACATTTCTACATACTAATTGCATAAATAATCTCTTTCAATCCAGAAGAAAAGATTTTATGCAGCTAATATTTGTTGAGTCATACTATTTATGAAATGTTCACTATTTTCCAGGCACTGAAAATTCAGTCAGTAACTGGAGAGTTGCAGTCAAGGTAGCCAGATGTTGCAATAAAGATAGTTACAGAATCGTAGGAGGCGAAGAGGGTTTTCTCTTCAGTTTGTCTTCCTTAAGTTAAAAAATTTGAATTGGCTCATTAGTCATGAATGAGAAAGGTTGCTTGTTTTATATGTTGCTACTGAAGGTGTTTATATTACCCAATCTATACAACACGTCCCCTACAGCCACCCTTTTTTCTTTTTTTTTTTAAACATTGAATTTCCCATTGAGGAACAATGGAAGTTAGTAGTACAGGATCTACTCACACCCTGCCAGGAGTTAGCCAAGCTCTTTAGAGTTCCCGTAGGTTTGCATCCACTTTCTTTTCACAGCCGTTGGTCCTCCGGCCCTGATCTCTTATTCCTTTAGACTCTAGAAGTAAGAGATGTGCACAGCGTGGAGCCCCGGCTCTACTTGGGTCTGTTCGCGGAATGGTAGAAGTAGGTTGTGAAGAGTCTCCTACAGTCCACTGAACCGAAGCCTGTTTTACATGAACTCTCTTCTGTTTTTCAGGTGATGTGAACGACGTTAACAACTGGGAGGCTTCTTTCCCCCATTTGTGTTAGAGGGTAAGAGGAGGTGGTTTGCATCTTTAAGATCTAAAACAAGAGCCCACCTTGCCCATATTTGAGTCTTCATGTCCTTCTTCAATTTTTTAATGGCATCTGAGTTGCTGAGGATGTGAATGTTGTGCTATTATGTTGCGGACCCTCTCTTCCCTCCAAGCTTTGTTTAGATGAGTCTTGGATCATGTTTATGCAAAAGTTGTATTGACAGAGACATCTGTGTAGATACCAGTTCAAAACAATATGTAGTTCTGGGAATTGTTCACAAACAGCTGCCAGCTGACATTACAATTATAAAAGTATTTGTAGGGCTGGCTGGTACACTTCATACCGCGTTTTTCATTTGTCTCTTGTGAATTGACAGCTGGGCTGCTTAGAAATTACATTTCCTGTTGTGAGGAGCAGCATGTAAGGCAGGGTGTCCTAGGTCCAGAGGAGGATCACTGCCCCTCCTAAAATAGCCCTGGGGCAGAGCTAGTGTATCCTGTGGCAATTCCTTGTTTGTAAGTTGTTCTTTTTACAGATAATGCCAAGGCTGGAACTTTTTTTGCTTTTTTCCTCAAAGTATGAATGAGTTAATGATTGAGTATCTGAAAGGAGCAAGAAATACATCCCTAGGTTTACTTCAGTATCATATTTTATATGTTGTTATTATTTCTCCCTGCAAAGGATTGTTCTTTCAATTTTTTAAGGGAGTAGAGTCAAAGGATTTTTTATATTAATATAAGGTATTATATTAATTATTATTAAGCATTTACAAAATTCGGTTCCAGGTAACAGGTCATATGTTGAATGAGAGAGAAAGCAATAACTGGTTTACGGAAGGTATAGACCAAACATACTTTCCAAAAAATTTTTTTACTATCAGGGGAAAGAATGTTGGGCTTACTAAATATGTGATTTAAATGTGATAATTCATGAAGTACATGCTAGATCTCTGACCAGTTCAAACTCATTATTCATGAATTACATATTATTTTCTTAGGAGAGGGACCAACATGAATGAATCGAAGCAAAATGCCATTAGTGATAAGCCTAGGCAGATTTTTTAATTTGAATATGAGAAAGAATGGCTTCATGGTGAGTAATCCTATTTTGATTTCTTGGGCTATAATAGGCATCTGCTTGGTATACCATATTAGGTTAAATCTGAAAAGGTCCCTTGCAAAACCTTCTTAGTATCCTGATTTTGATTTGATTTGACCAACTGATTTAAATGTATCTTCTTCAATAACATTGGAAGTCAATATCACCACAAACATTTTAGTTATTACAATTTACTATAGAGTTTTATAAATACTTATGTGATTGACTCGATATGTTATTTTTAATTTAATTCATAATTATAAATCCTGCCATGTGGTCTTTTGTTAACATCATCTTGACTAGTAATGCGGCTGAAGCTCGGGCTTACATGTCTGCATACGCTTTGCCTTACCCTGTAGCCGAAAATTATATTATGACTAGATTTAGTAGGCCAGGCCAATAACATGTGCCCCAGAAGGCAAACTTACATTTTTGTTTTTCATCCTTCTCTGTCAAATGCCATTTTATGTTCAGCCTCATGTTCTTTGTGAAAATATCTAAAGCATAAATAGTTTAAAATAAATAAATAGAATAATTGTATAAGTGCTTTTTATCAACATACTATTGCCTTTCTGCTTGGACTAATTACAGCAGTAAAAGTGCTGATGAAGTGTTAATTTTAAGAAAAATGAGGAAAATGGACCCTTGATGATAATTAGCTAGTTCATTTAATTATATAGGCAGTGATTATGCATTGAGCAACTATTATATTTGTTGGGCTGGGGAATGGAGATGTAATGATGAATAAGATGAAGACACTTCAGAGAAAACACAGATAAGAGAATTGGACAAACAAGTACAAAAAGATCTCAGAAAAGTAGGAAAAGAGATTGAGAGGGAAAGTCACAGCAGGCTGTAGTTGTATATGGTATTACAGACACCCAATGTAAGGTTGAAGGGTGAGTCAAGAGGGGCTTCCTGGAGAAGGTGACACCACTCCTCAGTTGCAAAGGGCAATTGAGAGTTGGGAAGGCCAAGAGAAGAGGCATTCTTGGCAGGGGCGGTCAGCTTAGTTAATGCCCAGAGGACTCAGAGGATGGTGCTTTAGGAAAAAAGACTGCAGTTCAAGGTGGTCAGAGAAGATTGGAGGAGAGAAAACAGGGAGGTGGGACTAGTTCTTAGATGTTTTACCAGCAAAGTAGTAGTTTTAGATTGTCTCTCAGTATTGTGTTCTGCGTTGTCCCAATGAGGATAAAGAGGGAGGAAAGTTGATCTAGTCGTGTAGGGCCATGGATTCTCAGAAAGCTAGAGCATCTGCAGAAAGCTCAGGGCCCTTCACCTGTGCTCCAAGTTAAACCTGCACAATCGAAGGAGTCCTCTCTTGGGCACTCAGACTAGGAAACTTAGTTACACTTTGGGTTAAAATCTTTTGCTTTCTCTTTGAACAAGAATTCCAAAGGCTGATGGAAAACCTTGGCTCTTCTTTATGCTTGTGAAATGTATTTTTCTACTTCCCAGAGGTATAATTGAGCTGTGCTTCACATTGCAAATTCAGAAAAAGCTTTTATATGTGCTTAAGGCCCTGCCTTCTCATTATTGGGATGAATTTGCCAAGAGATACCCTCTTTGGTTTTGCGTTTTTAAGGCTGTCTTACATCATTATCATTTGCTTTGCTACGTCTCTGCCATTTGTCATCCCAAAATACAGTGAGGAGGAAAAAGACCTCTAAAACACTTTCCATTCCCTGAGTATTCCTGTGGGAGTTCTAATTGAAGAATGTTACTTTCTTTTTCAGCCTTGGTCATCTCAGGAAGCTCTAGAAAGGATTGAAATGTTAAAAAAAGGGAACATTTAAAAAGAACAAACTATTATGGCAGCAGCAATACAGCAAGTTTTCAGTTGCTTCACACATTTCTTTAAGTTATCTCTCAGCTTCCAGACCTGTGATGAACACGATACACTGATGCCTTCAAACCCTCCTTCCATTCCTAACAAATACACAGCATCTGTTACCTCTCTGCTGGTCTCTGTTACTTCAGCCAAAACAGAGGTGCTTCCACTCCCCGGCCAGCTCCACGAATTCGCACCTTTACCCTTATTTCTACCTCAGTGCCAGTGAAAAAAGGAATCACTGGAATGAACACATTGTAAAAATCATCTGCCTGAGCTTTTTAGTTCTATTGGCTCTTTGGCTGATTAAAATATGGGGAAATGGGGTGAAATTTCATGGATGGAACTAGGTGAAAAGATAATATCCATGTAGTCCCAGGGTACTAAGAAATGTGGGAATAGTGAGCGGGATAGAGGTCAAATTCCATCTAGGAAAATCCCAAGGGGAACAAAAGGTAACTAGTATCTATGGATCTGTCTTTGAAAAACCAAAAGCAGTGTCCATATGAAATTTGGTTAGTTATTGCTAGTATCAGTAAACAGAATTCTAATTAAATCTGTAAACATCAACATTAAAAACTAATACATAGTCTCAACTAGGCTTAAGTTTACCATCTCTAAATGTGCTAATTTAGAAATTAAAACTGTTATTTAGGGTTTCAGAACCTGTTCAAGTATAATTGGTGGTCTTATATGTAAATTTGAAAATCTTATCTGAACTGCCTTCATGTGCATTAAGTAAAGGGGGTGCCTGGTACTGAGGATTTCCTACCATTGACACTTTCTCAAAAATAAACACCAACATCTTGCAAGCCCTGTGCCAGATCTCAAGTTAATGTATTCTCTCCACTTCTGACTATAAAACATGCTTCAAAAGGAAGTTTCATCTATACTATTAAAAGAAAATATACAACCATTATTACTTTATTCATATTTCATTAGGTAATTGCCTAGGTAGAAGGTGAAAGCTACTCCTAATACAAATTTTGTTGATTTATAGAAAATCATCCCTCTTACTTGATGAATCATCTTTTTTATCCTTGAAATAATTTTGTAGTGTTTTTAGTTTGTCAGCCTACCCTTTTTTTAAGTTGACACTTTATTCTCCTTTAAATATTATTTCAAAACATAATATTGCATACGAACCACCAGTATTGAAACATAGTTCTGCTTAATTAAAAAAATTTAACAGGAAACTGCAACTATTCAGTTAAAATAGAAAGGTGTTTTTGTTTCTTTTAATTTTTTCCTTGTTGACATTCCATTATACTGTTAATTTTAAATTAAGTATACGCTAGCACCTTCTGCCATATATACTACAGATTATGAGAAATAGATTATAATAGTTGCACATAGGCCTCTGAGTGAGAGAACTCAGGGTTCGAGATTTGGCTCTGCCCCTTTAATGACTGTGAATGAGTTCATGTACTTTCTCTAAACCTACGTTCTGCTTTGTTCAAAGTATCATTCTATCATTGAACTCTTGAAAGGATTAAATAAGGGTAAACACAATATGGTTACTTATTATTATATTTTTAATTTCATTTTTTTATCGATTATACTATTAGAGTTGTCCCATTTCCCCCCTTTATTCCCCTTCACCCTGCACCCTTATCCCACCCACATTCCCCC
>PVKM010014312.1:0-29182 GCA_004027735.1 Carollia perspicillata
TCATGTAGGTGGAAGAACGGAGCAAATGGCAAACATACCTAATGTCCAACTTGTACAAAGTGGCCTCTGATTGTATCATTAGCCTGACGTCTGAAGTTTAGTTGCCTATGATCAGATCTCTTTCAATCCCAGTGCCTAGAGGGCCCCTGACCTTGGCTGCCAGGGAGGCCCAGACCTATCTTTTCTTAGATTTCCTGTCTTTCTCAAGTTTTTATTCCTGCATACCATGGGCACCTCTTGCTCTAGTTCCCTTTTTTGTGTGTGTTCATGCTATTTTAATTAGGCAATTTTAGAATGCCTTTCTCCTATTATCATTGGTGAGGAAGTGAGTAGTCAAACTCTCCATGTCAAAGTTAGGGGTAAGATAAGGTCAGCGAGATGAGTGGTATTGAGGTGGCACTCGGCAGGGGAAAACGACTCTCCTGGTGGCTCACATTGTTTTGGGGCTTGTTTGCGTTGCTGTGCAGTTGTAATGGAAAACGAATAAAAATAAAAATCCTGGGGCCCATTTTGGCCCGCGCTTGGGAAGTTAATCCCGTTGTCCTGGCTGAGCTCCAGCTCTGGTCACTGCATTGGGCTGGCAGAAGCCTCCGTGCGCAGTTCTCAGTGGATGTAACTTTCTGCTGTGCCTCTTTCTCAGCTCCCTGTGCAGAGAATTAGACAGCTGGCCCTTCCCCACCCTGGAGAGGCTGTGGTTCTGCCAGACTCGGGACGATCCCGGCCAGCCTGGGTGATGTTCGCTGCCGTCCAGATCTGTGTGAACGGATCCTGGGGTCGCAGATTCCTTTAGATTAAGGTTTTTCAGGAATCCTCTGGTTGGTTTCCGAAACTCTTCTGCATCTATTCCCTCCGTTTGTTATGCAAATTTAAAATGCTTCTTTATCGGAAACATTTCTTTATCTGAATTACTTAGAAATTTATCTCCTTTCTATACCATGCATGCTTTTGTTGTTTCCTTTAATTACTTTACAGGCTTCCCCCACCCCCAATGTTTAACTCTTTCCTGCAAGAAATTCATTGCATTTCGTGGTAGGACGAATGGATCCAATCTAATTCTTCTCCTTACAAATAATCTATTCTCAACACTTTATTGAATAGTGATTTCTAATTATGTGACTTCAGCAAATGGCTTTGCGTCTCTGAGAATCAGCTTTCAGTATGTGGGAAAATAGGAATGCTAATGACACCTACCAGACAGGCTCGTCCTGCGGACGGAGCAAGGCAACACGTGAAAAGCTCCTAGCGCATTGCATGCTCAGCAAATACATGTTTGATAAATGATGTCTTCCTTTTCACCTCCTTTTCTTCCTTTTCTCTGCATCAGCTTTTTTTTTTCTTTTTAAGAACCCTGTATGTACCACTGAAATCAAGCCTACCTGGAGTGATCCAGAGGCTGTCTATCCCAGGTTTTCATTTAGGAAGTTTCTTAGTAGAAGGCTTGCAAGAAGTGAGTGGGGTGGTGAAGGCACTTTCCTCCAGGAGACCTGTCCTAACAGCACATGCACTTTCTTGGGTTGTGAGTGACCAGGCTGTTTCTGCAGCCCCCTCTCTCCCCAGGTCAGAGAATGGTCCTCGAGACTGTTCTTCTGAGGCTTCAGAATGCTCCCCTCCCCAAGTAGTCATGTCAGATCTTTGGGGGAAACGTGCTATTTGAAGACAAAGTTCTGTGTGGGATTGCTTTAATTTGGGGGTGAGGTGGGGGTAGGAGTTGGCCATGGGTTTGCTGCATTCCAGGAAGAGGGAGTTCTCTTCTCTCCTTGATGAGTCATGGGAGAGAAACGGCTAATGTTTGCAAGCATCTCCAGGCCAGCCTCTGCTTTCTGGTACTCCACCCATCCCCCACCTATGCAGATTGGACCCACCAGAGAAGATTCAAGTGTTCAGCTTGAGGGCTAAGGCAGAAGGCATGGGTCTGAGATGGAAAGCAGCTGAGAGAGAAAGGAGGTGCTTGTTTTGTACCTTTGGACTCCAGCAAGTGAGACACAGGACAGGAGCTTACAATGGGTGGGTCATTCTCCCAATGGGGACATGATCTGGGTGGTGTGGGAGGACAGAGTGAATGGACAGGGCTGTCCCAAGGGGCCTGCGGGATAGCACGATTGCAGAGGACAAAGAGCAAAGGGGATTGCAGGGAAGAAGGCAAGAGCTGTGAAGAAAGGGGAGTCTTGCAACTGAGAGAAGCCTGGAGCTCCTTCTTTCAGGGGGAAGATGAAAGCTGAGCAGGCTGGAGAGGGACAGGAGCGGGCGGGTGCGCTGGGGCAGGACCCTCCCATGAGCCACGGCAGACTGCCGGAGCCAGGTCCGGCTTGTGGGGCCTTCTCCCAGATGGAGGGGATCAGGCTTGTCAGACATGCTTCCCTCAGGATACACAGTGTCCCCCTCCCTCCCCCTCTCCTAAATCAGGAGAGAATCACAAGGTGACAGGAGGGCAGCCAACCTCCTGGGACCTTTTGTGAACTATCAGGTAACTACAGCGGGATCACAACAGGAGACCCAAACATGCCTCCACACCCCCCTTGTGTTTTTCTATTGTGGGACATCAAGGGAGGGAGCTGGTCAGCTTGGGAACAAAGATCCTATTCTAGGAGTCTGTCCACTGCAACCCTATCCACTCCATTCGCAGTCCTTGGGTCTTTGCCTGAAGGAAACTCTACCTGCTCACTGTGCTACCACCGAGGCTGGAGCAGCAGCGCCCTGGCATCCAGCAGGGAAGGGACAGTCTGAGTAACTCATCATTTAAAATTAAAATCGCATTTATTCCCTGTTCAGTTTTCTACCAGGTTCAGGAGGCCCTGTCACGGCTGCATTTTAAGCATTTCATTGTTGTTCAAGGTCCAAGCTCCTTGTTGGGGCTTGGGGTGGGTAGGAAGCAGGGCGGTGGGAGAGAACTTTTGAAATCTTTCCACAAAAATCAAAGAACAAACCGACCAGAGGGAAAAATAGCTGCTATATTTAAACTACATTATCCCATCAGGGAGCTATGGTTCTGAAAACCATTCCACAGGACTTTGGCACTGCTGCATGGGTTTCTTTAGTTTAGTGTTTTGGGGTTTATTTAATGGTAACATTTATTTTTCCAGAGCATTCGTTGCAAAGGAAGTGACGGACATCATTCATTCATTTGGTAGATATGTCCTGAGCACCTGCTATATGCCCCTCACTGCGCTGGGCACTGGGGACGCAGAGTAAATAAGGGAAACTCAGTCCTGAAAGCAAATAACCATCACACGTTCATTCATAATTGTGTGCCTTCTAATGGGCATGATCCCTGTTCTCTTGGAGGTTACAATCCGGTGGAACAAGACAGACAATAAACAAGTGACTTGGGTGATAATTGCTATGAAAGAGAGAGAACTAGTCTTACGTCCGTCCCTTTGACTTTCCTTCTGCCCTCCCTGCTGCTCTTCTTAGCTCTGGATATGCAAATGGTACAAATCGTTCAGTTCACCCCTTCTCGGAGGAAGGTGACCATCCTAATGCCCCGCACTCTGCCTGTGTGGCTTTCACAGGTGAGTCCATGTCCCAGTCAGGTGGAAAGGTCAGGTAGACGACCCGGTATGGGAGTCTGGACTTACAAACGTGTCTCATTGATAGTTTGGCAGCGTTTAAAGCCATGGGCCAAGGGAAGCTCATGGGGAAGGAAGCCAAGTCCCGAGTCCTGAGCCACTGCACATTTCAAGTGGAGTGGAAGTTCAGAGGGGTGGGAAAGAAAGGCTGAAAAGGATCAGTCAGAGAAGTAGGAGGAAGACTGAGTTACTGTATTACAGCTGGGGGATGTACAAACTGCAGTGTGGGACGCAGAAGTCGCAACTAAGATCTGGGTGGTGAGGGTGGGCGGGATGGAGAGGGCCATTCTTCCCAGATGAGGTGGGATGTCAGCCTTCACTTTGAAGGAGATTAGGCGCTCACCAGGCAGATCCAAGTGTCAGGAACAGCCTGAGCAAAGGTTCAGACCTTTGCCTTTCCTCAACGAGGTGGGATCTTTCATTTGGCCAACCCAACATTTATTCCCCTCCTTCTGCTACCAGCACCATGATTTTCCTTTGGGGCGGCATTGTTTTCCAGGGTATGGGTCCCAAACTAGCCAAGAGCTGGCACATGCTCAAGTTTGAGGACCACTGCTCTAGGGAACCACTTCTTCCCCACTCTCAGCCCGTGTCATTCAGGTGGGGCTGAGCACAGCCCATGCTTCAGTGGAGGGCACATAACTCTGAGAAAATATTAGGCCTTCCCCTGTATGGAAATCGCTAAACTTAGAGAACCGTAAATCAGAGATGCAGGCGCCGTGTCTGCTACCACCTGGAGAGAGCCCACCAGAGAGCAAAAAGCTAAGGTAAGCAGCAGAGCCCAGAGTCAGAGAGTCTCAGTGACTTTATTTGAGCACCTGGATCAAGCTGTTCTGAATCTGGAGTCTAGTCCCAATAAGTCACTCTCTCTCTCTCTCTCTCTCTCTCTCAAGCATAAGTCAGTTGGCTTTTTGACACTGAGCCATCAAAAGAATACTCATTATGGAGGCAGGGAGGCAAATTCTGGAAAGAGAGTCTATTAAGTTTGACAAATTTTCAGATATTGAAGTTATAGTTTGTGGGCATGTGGAAAAAGGTGGTCCTGCCCTGGCTGGTGTGGCTCAGGGGACTGAGCACTGGCCTGTGAACCAAAGGGTTGCCCGTTCAATTCTCAGTCAGGGCACATGCCTGGGTTGCTGGGCCAGCTCCCCAGTAGGGGACGCGTGAGAGGCAACCACACATTGATGTTTCTCTCCCTTCTCCTCTCAAAAAATAAATAAATAAATAAAATCTTTTAAAAAATCTTTAAAAAACAAAAAGAAATGGTCCCAAGGCGCTGGCATCTGCTCAATAATAATGCAAGTCATGCCAAACTGGACAGATTTCTGTGAAAAGATTACTAGAATGTGGACTTCGAGACTATTGTAGACAATGTACCTAGATCTTAGCAACACCTTTGAGAGTCCTCTCAGTAACTTCTCAGAGATAAGAAGAGAAATACTGGCTAATACTGAAGTGGACTAACATTCCATAATCACCTTGAGAGACTCTGATTTACATAACAAAGAATTTAAATTGTGCAGGCCATCCTGCTCATCATTGCACTCAGCAAGCACCTGTTCCCCAGTCAGTAAGAGACGGCAGGTGTGACCAAGTTAGATGGTCTCAGTTCCTGCCTGCCTATCCTTGTAAACACCTTGCTGTGCTAGTTTTAAGTCTAGTATATAAATGTGTATTTTTCATATAACATGATCCTTAAGTTAAGCTGACCACATCAGGTGTTCAAACAAATGGACTGCTCTAATACAGTATGGTCAAGTGTTATGGGAGATAAGGAGGCAGGAGAATGCCTTATCAGATTTTCACTTCCCTGACTTTGGAACCTATAGTCAAGTCAATTTACAGCAGCTGGACAACTAGTTGATTGGTTATTTTCTGATCAGGAATGAAAGTCTAGAAGTTCTATTGGATAAGGACATAGAAGTCACAAGTCCTGCTTATCACACACACGTATATATAAACAGTTGAAGGACACAATGGGAAGATTTAACATAACTGCAGTTTACATACATAGAATTCAGTCTTGAGTTGATTGTTAACACAAATCAACAGTGTGAGGGGAAGGCATTCAGAAAAAGGCGGGCAGTGCGAGCTGTGCCCAGGCTTTTGCGTCCGGTATCAGGTGTGTCTGACACTGGACAACCAGGATGCAGGGGGTGCAGACTCCTGCTGCAGGAGGAGCGGCTCAGGGACCACACTGTTCTTTTTAGCCAAGAAAAGAGACTTTTATAAAGCACGGTAGATATCTTGAAATGCTCAAAGGGATTTCACACAGGGGAGGAATTAAAGTTACTCAGAGTTGTTCCGGAGCACTAAACAAGAACCAATGTACAGGAGAAGCTAATGGCAGGTGGATTCAGCCCAGAATGAGACTGCTTTCATGATGAGAGCCATCCAGATATGGAACAGGCTGCCTTTTACCATCTCCAGCTCTTTACAGGAGGGCTGTAAAGGGCTGGGAAGTTGGCTCTAGTCTCTTTCTCAAATTCTCTTTTTATACTGGGCCTTTTCTCTTTGCTGTCTTTTCTGTCTGCCTAGCTTTTTAAACCAACCTGCCTACTACCAGCTAATGTCCTCCTTTATCAATTCCTTTGAGGTTCTTTGATCAAATCATCCATCTTCCTGAATCAGAGTTTCTCTTCTTTTTCCTCTCCCCGTCCTCAATTAACAGAATGTAATGTAACTGCAATCCTTGGTGGAAATTGAAGTGTTTCTAAAGACCCATCCTTACTTTGTTTAACCTTGTTAACAAGAAGCATGTGTAGCTCATAAAATAAATTGAGTATAAATTTATTTCTACATCAGAGTGACTAGATCTTTCTGCCTTTCAGAGGCTGGGTTTATGCTGAATTTTGGCAACTTATAAATAACATGTTTCAGAGACACAACAGGTTGAGGAATCAAGTGTATGATTGGTGTGCGATGTACAAAGGGCCCACCTCAAGCCCCAAATCACACTGTTTCAGTTTATGGGAACATGCCGACCTTCAGTAAATCGATTGCAAAGAATATTCTAGGAGGGTGATGACAATGTGTTAACAGTACCGATGTGAACATACACATTACATATCTCTGAAAAACATATAACCTCCCCTAGCTCTGCATTACCAGGAGGCAGGTAGTTCGGAGGCCTGCCTGTTGATTTCACAAATTGGAAATCAATGAACTTGAGTTCGGCAAAAGTTTGCTGAGGCCCTCCCGTGGCAAGGCGCTTTTCGAGTCCCTGACAGTGCAGGGATGGTGGGACTCTTTCACTCTCTCAAAGAGGAGGCATTCAATTAAATGTGGGATGTACACCGGGGTCCATGCTGCATCCCGAAGTTGGACAAGCCCATGTTCTCACAAAGCTGATATCCTGGTAGGGGGAGGCAGACAGGAAACAGCTAAACAAAAATATGATATCAGGGATGAGTGTTGTGAAGAAAACAAAACAACGTGATAGCGAGGGTGGGTGGCAGGGTAGGTAGCTACTTTATTCGGCTGAGGTGACATGCAAGCTGAGATCTGAACTAGAGGGAACCAGGCACTTGAAGATCTGGGGACGAGCATCCGGTATGAAAACCGAGGTCGGAAACCCCTCAAGAAGCTCAAAATCACACCAGAGATGCTTACAACCCCAAGCAGAGACGGAGCACTGGAATAGAGACCCAGAGTCCAATGCCCAAGGTACAATAATTTGCAGGCTGAGAAGGGTTAATCTTCCTGACTGCAGTTTTTCCATCACTGCTGAAACAGATGAGGAGGGAGAATTGGGAAGAAATGGTGTAGACTTGATTCATCTCAGAGAGGAAAGAGCCACCAGCCCTCCAGTACCACACCCCCACCATGCTGTTGTCCCTGTCCCTCCTGGAGGAGGCTCCCATCCTCTGACCCAACCAGTTTCCACCTCTCTTCTCTCAGTGCATTGCCCTATGCTGGACTTTTGTTTGTTTCGTGTAGGGTTTTGTTGGTTCTTTTCCAAGTATCAATCAAAACTGCATGCCAGCCTCCACTCCTTGGAAATAATTAAATGAAGTGACGTGCCTGATTTTTTCAGCTGGGTAATAATGCGTTGTGATTTGCATCTGCTAAAGGCATTTATCTTGAGTCCTGAGGCTGAGCCATCTGGGATGGCTGAGGTGATTTTTGCTCTGCTTTGACACCTGTGGATGGTACATGATTGCCAAACACAAAAGATGGACTAAAGGCTTCATTCTGCGACACACTCCCTTAAGCAAGCTGTTCTTTGTGATGCCAGTATGTTTACCTTTTGCTCATGAATTCAACTGCAAAGGCCCCTTCCCCTGTTAACTAGTCTAACTCATTCATATTGCAAAATTCGTTTATCTTGCTGTCACCCAGGTTTTGTACACATTTCAGGAATTTAAGAATAGGCTTTGAATTAAAGTCCCTTTTTCGCCTATTGGAGAAAGCAGGAGCCTAGAAAATAGCCTTAATTTAAATGCCTGAGCGAAGCACCTTCTAGCTCAAATCCGGCTGATATTTAGCAGGCACAGTAGGGTAACCTGTGCCTTCTAGGCAGACGCGTATCAAAGGTCGTGTGGGCTCTTAAAAATAAAGCAAAACCTCCTCTTTCCTCCACCCAGGGTGGGATTTCTTCAGGGCGTAGAACCCAATGGGGAAGGGTGGTATTTGCGTGCGACGGAGGTCTCGGCTGGGGATGTGGGATGCGCTGTTCCCGAGGAGACAGATGAGGGATTTTGGCCTTGAGGGAAGTGAACTGCGGAATTCCTCCCCTCGATTCCTGAGGCGGGGAGGCTCTGAAAGAGACATCAGCATGCAGAATGCGGCCCTGGAAGCGGAGGGCGAAGGGGCAAGCCAAGGACACCAACCCGAGTGCGCTTCGGGAAACCCTTTGAGGACCACGTTCCCGGGCACTGCGGCCACAACCCTGGCCCGAGGCCGACCTCGAAGGGCAGGCGAGCGCAGGCAGCCCACTGTGAGCCCTCCACCACCCAGGATTCTAGTTCTTTGGGTAGGTGAAGCATAGAAAGCAGAACTGGCAAGGAGCGGATAGGACCGAAGCTCGCCCAGCACCGCACAAAGTACCACCGCTGGGCCGGGCGGCCTGGATCCGGGTTCCCGGGGGCGGTGCGCGGAAAGGGGTGGGGCCTGCGTGGCAGCGTGGGCGCGAGCGCGCTGGCGGGAGGGAGCCCGGAGGAGGGGGCGGGGCCGCGCGGCCCGCGCCGCGCTGGGCGCTCTCGGCCAATGAGCGGCGTCCACATGCCGCGGCGGCGGCGAGAGGGGAGGTAGCGGCGGATAAATGCTATTAGAGCAGCCGCCGCGGAGCCGTCCCCGACGCCACCTCCTAGTCCTCCGCCGCAGTTTCCTCCGCGCTGTCGGGGGTGCGGAGCTGAGGGAACGAGGCGAGCGCGCCGCGCACCACCCTGTCGGCTAGCTGCCCTCGTTCCGTCTTTCCCTCAGGGGTCGGCCAGGCGCCCCCTCCTCCAATCCGGGCGGGGCCGCGAATCACCTTAGAGCGGGGAGGGGGCTCGAGGGCCGCGGCCTGTGGTGAGGACCGGCTGTTGAGGGCGAAGGAGGCCCTCTCTTTTGAGGAGGAGAGGGAGGGTCGCGAGCCCCCCGCCCCAGGGTACCGCGGCAAGGGCCGGACAGCGAGAGGGGCGGTTGTCTTGCGGGAAGGGGCGCGGGGTGATTCAGCGCCCCGCGAGGCGGAAGCGGCCGGAGAAGGAGGGGGAGACGCCAGTCCGCGCCTCGGCGCCCGGGGTGGCACGAGCTCGCGGTCCGACTGCGAGGCGGAGGCGAGGAGGCCGCGGGGACGGGGAGGCGAGGCCGGCCGGGCCCCCGCAGCCATGGAGAACGCGCACACAAAGACAGTGGAGGAGGTGCTGGGTCACTTCGGTGTCAACGAGAGTACGGGGCTGAGCCTGGATCAGGTCAAGAAGCTCAAGGAGAGATGGGGCTCCAACGGTAGGTGGCCGGCGCCGGAGCTGCAGGGACCCCGCGCGGCCGGGTGCGGGCCCGAGAGCCAAGGAAGATGGCTGACCGGGCCCCACCTCGTGGGTCTCGGCTCCGCGCCCGCCGAGGGCTGCGGGCGCCCGATTGAGCTCCCGCGCCGGCCTCGAGGGAGAGGGGCTGCTGGCGCGGGGGCCGGGTCTGCACCTCCTGTCGACCTCGCGGCACGAGCCCTTGACCTTCCACTCACGCAGCCAGATCCACGGCTAGTCACTAGCAGCAGCCGGCCCAGCGGAGGGAGGGACGAGTCTCCTGCAGCTGGGTTGAGCCCTTCGAGACATTTTCTCTTCCCCAGCCGGTTTATGAGGCGTCGGTAGTAATTGAGACCGCCTCTGACCGTTCTTGTACTACCGACAGCCACACATCTGGCAGAAGTGATGACATAGCTGAAATGACTCGTTGTTTCAGGATCCTTGTTTAGGTGGCGATGAGATTTTACGCTTTGGGGTAGACCTAGGGCCATTGGTTACAGCAAGTATTGCATATTTTCCTGGGGTACCATTTTAGTATGGTTTTCATTAAAAATGGTTGAATGTACATGTCTTCGTACGTCTTTCAAAGAGAGTGATAATGTTTAGCAGTTCCTCCTAGATAATGCTAAAATGTTTTTTTTCCCCCTCCTCTTTTGTCTTGACGTGCTGTCTGACGAATTTCTGCATTCTACAGAGTTACCTGCTGAAGAAGGTCAGTAATCTTAAAATGTTCTTTCCTTGCTCCTTTGTGTGCTGATGTTAAGATGACATTTACAACAAATACGTGGTTTGTTTCTAACAGGAAAAACCTTGCTGGAACTTGTGATTGAGCAGTTTGAAGACCTACTAGTTAGAATTTTATTGCTGGCAGCATGCATATCTTTTGTAAGTATAAAGCAATTCATTTTCTCTCTAAAAAAAATGAGGATATTCCATAGATGAAAAACCAGGGAATAAATGAAGTCTGTTGGGTGAGAACCTTATATTTGGAGGTTTAATCAGTGTCTCCATGAATTTTTTGAATTTTGAAACCCAGGTATTTTTAAATTACATACAAAACACTTGAAGCCATTTGTGAACAAAAAATAAATGGACGCCTAATGTGTACAGTGCGGTTAGAAATTATTCTCTAATGTGGCAGGGTCTTACAAGTTCTTGTGCTTTATCAGCTTTTAATCTCAAAAAGTATTGGAAGATCTTTTCTCTTTGGGGTCTTCTATTGTGTAAAATCATACTGAGATGATGTTGGGCTCTTGGTATAATCTGTAAATAGAACTCACAAAAGGAATATTCCAGTTGCTCTCCTGTCCTTGTAATGGCAAGGTGACAGTTGTTTCTGACAGTGACAAGAATGATGACGGTAGTGATGGCACCACTGTTGACCAAATTTGGTCACTGACCTTTAGGGTGGCATATTTATCTAAATTGGACCCTTGTCTTGAGTGACTCCTAGGTAAAGAGAACAAGGTTCAGTACAGTTGGTTCTACATCTTTAAAAGAAAAAAAGAAAACCCATCATGTTTTTTCTTGTTCTGTATGTATGTGCTTACCCACTTGAGTCCTGTATGGTTGCTAAGGAACTGGTGAAATGCAAAGAACTTCAGCAGAAGAAAGAGGGTGGGGGTGTGTGAGGATTGGTGAGGATATTGCTAGGTTACTAACTTTTTTTTTTTTCAGTTCAATATTAATTTTTTATTGCATTTTTTTCTTGGGCAGTGAACCTGATAGTTTTCCTAAAAATGGTCACGAATAGGACACAGATGTTCCTAAGCCTAAGAGCATGAGATGCCTTTTGTTAACGTGTTCTATGCATATAAAAAACTATGATGGTGAGTGAAATTCACCCAGCGCTGTACTCTCTTTAGTCTTCCCAAAATTGACACAGCTTCAGGGTTTCACTTTTGTATGTTTGTATGTACGTGAGCCCCAGGGATTTACCTTAGTCTTTATGACAGCCATACCACGGAAGGCCATTTTGAGAACTAAATAAAGAAAGTAGTGGACATTAATTTAGGTGAAGGGGAAAAGTGGAATGAGGTGAACTTTTTTTTGGAGTAATCTCTGTTCACAAATTCTGCCATGGGACTTGAATATATCATACCATATTAGCGAAGTGACGTGTAGCCATTAATCAGTCCTCTTTTCAGTGGTTTTCATTGAAGAAAATTGAATGCTGTATCAAACTATTCAACATCCTGAATTATATCATCCATATCTCTTAGATGCCCACTTAATTAATTTAACCCTTCAATCCCCACTGTTCCCCCAGTAAATAGCTACTGCTTTAACTACTTAGGACAATAGGATAAAGGAGTAAATTTGTTTGGGTAACTAATTTCAGTATATTGTCATGGGCCAAAAGATTATATATTTGTGCTAGGGTAATATTTATATTTAAGTTGGCTACATAATTTTGCAGTAGTCTCAGATTTGATAGTTGACATACTGGGATTCAGTAAAGTCATCAGGGACCTCTTAGAAGTTGATCAGCTGGTGTTAACAAGCCAGAGATAAAATATATTCTTCTTGAGTTTTTCTGCGTATGTAACTCAGGCACTGTTGTAACGTCAGTGGCATTATTTCCAATAAAGAAGCTATTGACTATTTGGGTTATGTACTAGCTCTTGAGTGATCAGTTTGAGTGACTGTATTAAAATTTTGAGGTAATGATGTGTGTGATTTTTACTTTGAAGAAAGTCGTTTATAGTTCCTAGGCATTTTCAAGTGGGTTTTAAAATAAATAATTTTTTGTAAGGTAGCATGTTGGGTTTTTGTAGCTTTATAGAGCTGTTTTGAAATTGAAATTTGAATTACCTTTGGGTTAACTACTTGGCATTGTTGCTCAGGAAATGAAGTATGCTACATTTTTATTTTATGGGTTGCTATGCAAAATAAAAGTGTTTAGGAAGTATTGTTACTTAATTTGCTTTGATTTGTTTGATTAAGAAATTGCAGATATAAACCTGTTTGTTAATTTTCCTTACGTGCAATTGGCACTACTGCTACATTCTACTTGACCTTTCCCTTATTTCTTTATCTTTCAAAAGAGCACTGACTCTTTTGTGATAGTCAGTTTGTTCCTATTTAGTTATTCATGTCCTTTTAGAGAAGTGAATAGGTAGTTCTATACCTGTGATAATCATCAAATTCTCAAGTTAAAAAGAAATATTAGGCTTTAGTGATTTATTTTAAATATCAAACCGGGTAGTAGACTGTTAACCACAGTTAATATTTTGCTGTGGCAGAAAGTAGGAAACTATTAATGTTTTACACTTGTGACCTGTAGGGATAGTTTAATTAACTTCTAATATTCATCAAAATGGTTTACTTTAAAGGTCACTTGGGTTGGAAGAAGTGAGCTATAGATCTCCCATTGCATATGAAATAACATTAGAAATTCCTTAATTTTAACATTCAGGACCTTCTGTCCTTTCATTTTGTCTTTATCTTTTGTCACCAACTCTTTGCCATTCATAGAACACATATGGTTACTTATCTGGAATTCTCCTCTCCTCTCTTTTACTATTTCATTAGGTATTGGGTTGGCCAAAAAGTCCTTTTAGTTTTTTCTGTAAAATTCTTCATTCTTCATTTTCACTAATAACTTTATTGACTTGGATATTTTGAGTATGTCGGCAATCTCCCGACATATTGGCCTCTAGTGGGTAGAGGCCAGGGTGCCCCTAAACATCTTCCAATGCGTAAGACAGCCTCACAGCAAAGGATTATTTGGTCAGTGTGTCAGTAGTAGCAAGAAACTTTGCAAATCACTTTTGATAAGTTTGATCAGTCACAGCACCTTCTCCATGTGCTACACAAATCTTGTTTTACCTTTCTTGAAATAATAAAGCATAACGTGCCAAAAGTGTTATGTATCTTATTCCATTTTCAGTATTAAAATGATTGCACAAAAATTCTCAACTTTTGGGTTTGTTTGTTTTTTTTTTTTTAATTGCACACTGGTATGACAGCTGTCACAATTCAATCTAACAAAATTGCTTTGAATGAAGTTAAAGATAGCTAAGCACTACTAGAGCTATTGTATGGAAAAAACTAAAGGAACTTTTTTGCCAATCCAATATTTATTTAATACTTTTGGTACACGGCACAGGCACGGGGGGAGGAGTATCAAACAAAATAGAAAAAGACTCTTATCTGGAGCTGACATTCCAGTAGACACATAGTAAGTAAAATATGTCATTATAATAATCTGTTGGATGTGATAGTGCTGTGAAGGGAAATTAAGTGAGGAGGTAAAGGTAAATTTTTAAATGAGGTGGTCAGGAGATGCCTCTAAGAAGGTGACATTTGAGAAGAGACAAGGAAGCGAGCTGGAGGGCCATATATGTCTCATGTGTCTGAATCATAAAGTCCTCTACCATAACACAATTTGCATTAAGTTTTTCTACCCTCCACCTCCATTTCCCCACCTCAGATAGTTCGATCGACACTAAAATGCTAACAGTACTTTCTTAAACCATGGCGTTTCTCAACTTTTTACTTACTTTTGAATAATTGTCTTTTCTTTCTACTGGACCCTTTAAAGGAGCTCTTAATTGCTTTTAGAGCCTAGATTATTACTTTTGATAAAACAAATACATATTTGGATGCGTTTGTGTTGGAAGCATTTTCAGAATATTTAAGGTCAGTAATTTTTGGTTTTCCTCAGAACAATATATTTAAGAAATGTTTAATATTGTATTATGTAGTGATTTGAAATTTTTTTTCTGTGTTTTAATTATTTTTTAAAAAGAGAGAAAACAGGCAGTTTACTGATTGGTTTAACTAACATATTTAGAGTATTTCTTTCAAATATCGTTTGAAAGGTGAAAGTATTGCACTGGCTGGTGTGGTTCAGTGGATTGAGTGCCAGCCTGCGGACCAAGGGGTTGCTGGTTCAGTTCCTGGTCTGGGCACATGCCTGGGTTGCGGCCAGGTCCCTGGGTGGGGGTGTGTGGGAGGCAACCAGTTGATGTTTATCTCTCTCTCTTTCTTCCTCCTTCTCACTCTCTCCAAAGGTAAAGAAATGAAATATTTATAAAAAATAAAAAGAAAAAAAGTATGTGTATTTTTTTTGCCTTTTTTCAAAAGGTTATTGTCTCTAATATGAAAATATTGAGGAGTGTTTTCACATAAGGTTTGTGTTGGCATCAGAAGAAAATGTTGTAGTTTGATTCATACTTTTTTAATTTTAAAATTTATTTTAATTTTTCTTAAACATTAGGACCTTCTATAATTGAGGTAGATTTGGTGAATACTCATAGAGCAAATTCCTTCTGAAGTACATACTTATTGTTGGTGCTCAATACATTAAAGGGATTTTCCTTAGGAATGAAAAAAAATCTCTAGCTTTTACGTGTTTGAGAAGACCTGAACAGTGGGGTTTTTTTGTTTTTAATTTTTGAATTCTGAGAATTGAATGAACTCAAAGAGTCTGGATGCTTTGCTGAAATAAACAATAAAGGTTTATTCAAGAGTCTTAGGGTTTGAAAAGTGGAAATACAACTAGGCAATACCTGGAGTATTCTGAAGAAGAAAGAAAAGCTAAGAGTTCTTATAGTAAAAAGGATGTTCTTGAGAAGATTCAGTCCTGCCTTCTCAGCCTCTGGATTGGCCTGATACAGGGATCCTCTGGAAGACAGGTGGTATGGATAGTGGATGTCAGACGACCTGGGTATGAGAGCATTCTCCTTTGCTTAGTGCTTCAGTGGGTAATCAGGACTCTCTGGAGGTTTGATGTATATCCAGGCTTTGACACAGGACTGGAAAGTTAAAAAGTTTAAGTTCCTAGGCTAGTTAAAACAAGAATAAAATTGTTTCCTTGTGCCTCAAGTTACTTGACTTCAGTTAGTTTAACAGTTCAACTATAGTGACTTCGTTTTATTTCTTTACCCTCTTCTACATGAGCATAGTCTAGAAGTCTAGGAAGCCCACCAGAACAGGCACAACTAAACTCCAGCTTAACTTGCAGCTAAGAAGCAAGTTCTTAGACACTTGGTTTTTAAACTAACAGCATTTTCAACACCAATAATGATGGTTAACATTTATTGTGCACTTATCAGAGCTTTAGATGAATAATTTTATTTACTCCCCCATGAACTTCTAAGGGAAGGTTTTACTACTATTTCTGGAACCGTAGAACCATCTCAAAATGGTCCAGATACTGTTTTACAATATATGGTGTAGCTTTTTAGAGACGCCAGACAAAAACTGCCGAATTCATACTTTTTTTTAAAAAAAGGTGGTATTTATTTTTAGAGAGAGGAAGGGAGGGAGAAAAAGGGGGTGAAACATTGATGTGTGAGAGAAACATCAGTTGGTTGCCTCTTACATGCCCCCAACAGGGAACCTGGCCCACAACCCAAGCATGTGCCATGTCTGGGATCGAACCTGTGACCTCTCAGTTCTCAGGCCTGTGCCCAATCCACTGAGCCACACCAGCTAGGGCCATATTTTTTTTAATGGCTGGAAGAATTTTTGTTTTTTACTCCAGTAAATTACCATAACACTTATTGATGATACTTTCTTCATTCTTGTGAAGTGTTTAATTTCCACTTTCTCTTTTAAAAAATTTTTGATGTAAATTTCATTTATTGAACAAGCGAGAGTCCCCAAAGGCATTGCAAGTTTCTGAGTATATGAGGAGGAATACAGACCCATGCTCTCCATCTCAAAAATGTGCTTATGATCTCTCATTTTCTTTTAATGGTCTCATTAAGAGCTCAGCCTGTTATCCAACATGAAAGATAACTGATTCACAATGCTATGACTGTCTCCCAGTTTACACCAGCACGTGACTTTTTACCTTGGATTAAAACTTATCTGTTAAACGCAGCTCTCCAGCATCTTTCCACTCTCCTGTTAGAAGTTACTGTGCTATACAGAGATCAGTCTCATAGGTAACAATGAGAAGACATCATATCTTACCCTATTTATGCAGTTTAAACTGTGGTTGAATATTCATTGGCAAATAGTTACTTCGAATAGATGGGCAGGTTTGAAACTTTGAGCCTGTTGGATAATGTAAGTCCCAGAAGACATGTAATGTTACTGTGTTTAAATAGCGCAAAGCAAAGGGAATAAACTCTTTATGCCTAAAGTTATACTGCAGTAGCCTTTTCTCCCACTTTCCTTTGATGCTGTTGATGTAGTTGATTATCTTTTTTGCTCTCTTAATGTTTAAGTTCATAGACTGCCACTTAGAGTCGTATATCTTAGAGGTTGTGTGAGGTTGTTTCATTCATTCATGCATCTAATTTAGTAAATATATAGTAAGCATCAACAGTGTATAAGATATCTTCTAGGTCCCTGGGGTACAACAGTGAACAAAAGGCAATACAAACATAGTCTTTTATGTTTAACTTACTCTCAGTAAAGATTTTTTGAAACATTTCCCCCTTCCTCCTGTATAAATACATTTTGTGTGACTTCTGGTAACCCATAATGAAAGCTGGCTGTACTATTATGCTAATAAGGCATCTTACATTTTGCTAATAATGTGTCACTCATCCAGTTTCACTCTCCTTTTCTCTGCCTTCTTCCCCATCTTATGGAGTCTTGCATTTGTCAACACCACCTTCCCACTCCCACAAGAGGTTTTCTTTTCAGCACAGCACAGCCGGGAAGGACTGCACAATGTGCTTTCAACATGATTGACTGGACTGCTGCTTACCATTTAATGAAACGTGGTTGGTCTTCATTTCGGGCTGTAGCATTTAATTCTTTGGGTTATTTGTGATTTCAAAATAGACATTTTTAAAAGTATTCAGGAAATTGTTGGTTGTCAATTTTTAATGGGTTCAGCATGATCCTTCTACCCCTAAGGGGTTTTCCCGCTAGTTTGTCAGCACAAATTAGTATATCTGTAGAACGTTTAGTAACCCTGAATGCCTGTCTTTTTACACAAACATTTAAAACCATGTAGTGGAAAGAAAGGCTAGTGCATTGTACAGATGAGGATTATTATATTGAAGAAACCACTTGTGCAAAGGAACTACACGTTTCTTGCAAAGTGGAGGTTTACTCTAACAGCTCTGTCACTGCTTGCCTTACAGCACTGTCACTGCTTGCCTTCGTCTTTTCCTTCGCTCCAGCTGTTTAGCGGATATTGCTCTAAGTTGGTTCCTCAGGTCTAGCTGCCAAGAGGGAAATTCATATCCGCTTTAACAAGGTGCGAGGCTTATCTTACAGTTGCTAATGCTTCACTGACCTTTTGGAAAGGTCCTCGTTACTCTTCAAGTCTAGCAGTTTTTCTTCCCCAGGAGCTAATTAAGTTTCTTATTTCTGATGTGCTGTCCTTGGCAAATATTTGGAAGGCCATTATCAAAGCACCTGTGATTCTTGCATCTGTCAAAACTTAAAACTTTCTAAAGAAATTTTCATTTTGGCATTAGGCCTGGTTTTAACACCAGGAATGCCCTGTTGAAAGCTTGAAGCAACATTTATATTCATTCTGGTTTTCTGCCTGCCCCAGCTCACTAGCTGTCAGTGGTGATTGGCATCTATCAGGACCTGGTCCTGGTGTGTCTCCTGGTTTTTTCCTGTTCATATTGATATTTTTTGTTAATTCATTGTTACCCTCTTTTACTTGGCAGAATTCATGTTGGTCTTTGCCTTAGCTATCTTTCTGCTTGTTTGCTGTTTGTGTAAAATCTCACTTTATAGCCCTGGCCGGGTGGTTCATTTGGTTAAGGCATCATCCTGATACCCCAAGGTTGTGGGTTTGACCCCTGTCAGGACACATACAGGAAGCAACCAATGAATACATAACTAAGTGGAACAACAAATCAATGTCTCTTCTCCCCCCCCCCTTCCCTTCTCTTTCTAAAAGTCAATTAAAAAATAAGGAAGTGTTTCCTGGTATATTTAAAAAGCTCACTGTATAATATTATAGTAAATATATAGTCAGATGGCTTCTTTATTGTCCTAAATGATATCTGACTATTAAAAGTATCAAAAACGGTGCTTTTATTGTTTACTAAATAGACCTTTTAAACAAAAGGTTTTATTGTGAAATATGCAAACATTTTTAAGCAATGTTAAAAAACAAAGGTAAATCTTAGCTCCCAGACTGAATCATTAGATATGTTTAACATCCTTTCTGGATTGGCAATTTTCTATAGAAATTGGTTAAAATTTCAGCATTATTTTAAGATTCATTGTGTTGGATTCTCTCTTAGGGTTGCTCAGTAATGAAGTACATCGTGGTTCTCTTGTAGCTTTTAAATCTCAACAAAGTGACAGCTGTGTGATCTAGAAGTTAATTCTCTGCTCATTTTTCTTGGGGCAATATTCTGTGTCCAGTTATATCATCTTAGACTGACATTATTTCTGCAGTGTTGTGCTGCTATGCCAGATGTCATTTGGAAGGTGACCTTCAAAATACATTCCTGATTATGGGACAACCTTGCAGTAATTCTGAGACAGCCTTCAGTAATACGAATGAAAATAAGTGAGGCATTAACAGTTAGTGATCAAGTTATTTTTATGCCACAGATTTATGCCACAAGATATTATTTGGTATGACTATTACCCAGCTCAACAAGGTTGTTGGTGATTTGATTACCTTTTACTTCAACAAAATTAAGAGTTTAAGTTTTATTCTGAGTATATACATATGAAATGAATGGTATTTATTTCCTTATAAGTATATTATTTGGATCTTTTAAAAAGATTTTATTTATTTACCTTTAGAGAGAGGGGAAGGGAGGGAGAAAGAGAAACATCAGTGCTTTAGAGACACATTCGTCCATCGCTTCTCACACACCTCTAACTGGGGACCTGGCCCATAACCCAGGCATGTGCTCTGACCGGGAATCAAACCTGTGACCTTTTACTTCGCAGGCCCATGGGCCAGTGCTCAATTCAGTGAGCCACACCACCCAGGGAATATTTTGAAATAGAGTTATTACATAAATAAATAAATTTGTTCTGAAGGATACTGCTAAGAAGTTGTATAGTTTCTATTCTCAAGAAATATTTTGAGCCCTGGCTGGTATAGCTCAGTGGATTGAGTGTGGGCCTGTGAAGCAAAGGGTCGCCGGTTTTGTTCCCAGTCAGGGCACATGCCTGGGTTGCAGGCCAGGTCCCCAGTAAGGGGACACATGAGAAGCAACCACACATTGATGTTTCTCTCCCACTCTTTCTCCTTCCCATCCCCTCTCTCTAAAAATAAATAAATAAAATATTTTTTTAAAAAAGAAACATATTTTGAACAAGATGTAAGCTGGTTATTTATGTCATTACATTATGCCTCTTTGTTTCCAGGGATGGTAAGAAAAGAGAATTTATTTTGTGTGTCGTAATTCCTTTAGCGCCAGCCACTTTTGTTATAAAGTGGCACTAAGCCTAAAAACACATTACAGTTCTAACACATGCCATTTCTTTTTTAGGTTTTGGCTTGGTTTGAAGAAGGTGAAGAAACAATTACAGCCTTTGTAGAGCCCTTTGTAATTTTACTTATATTAGTAGCCAATGCAATTGTGGGTGTATGGCAGGTAAGCAAAAAATCCTGCATTGCTAAGCTTTAGTAATTTATGTGACTTAAACTGTGTTCATCTTTCTGTTGTCTGTTTTTCCCGATGTCTTGACTAAAATACCTCTGGAACATCTAGAATATGTGTGTATTTTATACATTAGTACAGATCTCTCATGCATATATACTTTGCTCATGGTTGCATGGAGTTAAGAACAATGAGTGAGACAAGCTACTTAAGAAAAACCAGAAAATTAAGAACCAGTATCTGTCTTTTTTTTTTAAGATGTTATTTATTTTATTTTTAAACAGAGGGGAAGGGAGGGAGAAAAAGAGGGAGAGAAACATCAGTGCGTGGTTGCCTCTCGCACGCCCCCTACTGGGGACCTGGCCCACAACCCAGGCATGTGCCCTGATGGGAATCGAACCCGGAACCCTTCGGTTTGCAGGTTGGCACTGAATCTACTGAGCCATACCAGCCAGGGCCAGTATCTGTCTTTATATTTGCTCACTGTTTCTTGTGAAAAACTTAATAACTCAATGTTATTTTTACTGTCTTTGGATTTTTTTTGAATTAGGTAGTTAGCTGAAGCTAAATTTAAAAATTTTATAAAAACAATATTTATAAAAATTATTTAAATCTTAAATTGTTTTCATAACAAAGTCCTGGCTATTTTCCTTCAGTTATCCAACCATTTCTTACCTCACAGAATGGAAACTAATTTTACCTCAGAAACAAAATGGGGTTTCTTCCTCCTGTTCCCCCACCCTCCCAACTCACATAATTATTCTTCTGCACATACCTAGTTTGAGGACTTTAACTTTCCTAGGACTGTTTGTTGATTTATTTGATTTTTTTTAATTACATGTATTTTAACAGACTGACACTAACACTTCAAATTTATTTAAAGTATTGATTTTTTAGGGTTTTGGTGGATAATAGTCATTTTCTTGAGGACTAAATAAAGTAGAGTGCATCTGTTATTCTTAAAGTGTAAACTTCTGATCTTACTAATGAACATGCTGGTCTTTATGTGATGGGCTCATGTGGAAAGATGGCCTACATAGAAAATTTTAATTGTGCTGTATTCCTTATTTTTTTAATTGTTAATGTTTAAGTGTAAATGATCCTCTTATAAATAATTTAGGGAAAAGAAACATTACACAGCATTAGATTGCCTTTCTCAAGCTAATTGTATGTTTTTTTTAATTAAATAATTTATTCTAGTTATGTGGTAGATATTTCATGCACATTCCCAGTTCATCCTCACAGTGATCTTATAAGGCAGGTAATATTCCCATTTGACAGATGTGACATTGAAGTTCATAGTGATTAACGCTTTGGTGTGACTTACCAAAGGCCACACACATAGCACATAGGGTATCCTGGAATTTGAATCCAGACCCAGGCTGATATGAAGTCCAAAGTAAAACTTGACATCAGTTTTCACAGAACTTTTATATTTGTCTTGGTTTAAAAAAAGAATTAACATTCTTAGGTCTTAATTTTATTTACACAAAATACACAGTGGTATGGGCAATACCAGAGGGTTATTGCCTTCTGGAAGTAAGGAAAGTTACAATTCTAGTGTAAGTAGTATTGGGAGGTGGGGGTAGGCTCATATTTCCGACCAGTGGACATTAAGTAAGGCTTCTTCATAGAGGTAACAAGCATCTGAGAACTATTGAGAAATAGTTTTGTGGGTGGAGAGGGAATGGTATAAGAAGAAGGTACAAAGTGTGTTCGAGGAGTGACATTTAGATCAATTTAGGTTTGAGCGGAAGAAGTGGGATTTGTAAACTTCTAGAACAGAGAAGGTCTTCTAAGTTATCCTTTTGTTTGTAATAAGTTAGGTATATTTTCATTTCCTCAAATTGAACTGTTTTTGGTGGAACCTATTTAAATCTATGATCATAAGCTTCCCTTTCTGACCCCCTATACTCTAAATATTCCTTTTGATAATTTGAGTTGAGGCGAAGGCTTTCTGAGTGATTTTTAATTGGCATGTTCTCGGTGTCTGAGATAATCTATCTTTTAAGTTTATGCTTCTAAGTTAAATGTATCTGTGCTAGTTTTTAGTAGAAGCAAAATACAGTGCTCCTGGGATGTCTCCTTAACTTTGAGTGGTCCAGTTAAATTCCACCTGACATGACCTTGATGAGGGAGCAAAGGAAGTAAACTGCCACAACTCATACATTTAGGGGGGAAATTTTTTTGTGGAAATATTAGTTTCGAATTTTACTGTAATGGAATTCTGAGCATGGTGCTATGCCTTTTATAATATCAGCAACATTTGAACTTAATCTGAAGGACCTTTTAGCAGTGAGTAATCAGAGTTACGTATTCTAACATCTGTTAATTATAAAGCAATACAGATATACTCATCCTTTAAGCAGATCTGATATGGGATTGAAATAATGAATTTTCAAAGTTGAATGCTTCCTAACTTTTTGAGAGATGCATACTTAATATGTGAGACATGCATGCCATTAGCTTTCAGTGTTGTGTCATCTAAATTCTGAGGTTTAAGGATTTTTCACAATAGACCATAATTCTCACAGCAGGTTGTAAAAAATAAGATCACAAGGATTGAGCGTAAATTCTGTCCAAGTAAAGGTTAATATGAAAAGCTTTACATCGGAGGGCCAACATGTGAGAGAAATGAAAAGAATCCTTTCCTTTGTCCATTGAGCGGCCTCACTTGGGCGTGCATTTTGTAGACATGATCCTTAACTTCCAGTTGCTTATTCTTTCAAAGGAGGGGAGACAAATTTGACACACAAGATTTTCTTTCTCTCCCTTCCTTGCTTCCCTCCCTCCCTTCCACTTTCCTGTAGCTTTTTTTTTTTTCAACATGACTCATTTTGATTCTGCATCTTTCATCTTGAAATTAGGAAAGAAAACCTGTGTGACTAAGTCTTGATATGTTCATGTATAATATTATGAGAAATACGGTATATGACTGGTAGTGCTTTGATGAGATCCAGCTGTTTATTGGGCTTTACCACTGGAGAGGTTTCTTAAATTTGTGAGATGCAACAATTTTCTTTCTTCTTTTTTTAGATAATTTATCATTTTTTTTTAAAGATTTTATTTATTTTTAGAGAGAGGGTAGGAGAGGGAGTGAAACATCAGTGTGTTGTCGCCTCTCGTGTGGCCCCCACTGGGGACCTGGCCTGCAACCCAGGCATGTGCTCTGACTGGGAATCGAACTGGCAACCCTTTGGTTTGCAGCCTGCACTTAACCCACTGAGCTACACCAGCCAGGGCACTATTTCCTTAATTCATCCATGGCATTTACTTTGTGCCAAAACACAATCCAGGCATTTTGCATATATAGCTGATAAATCCTTACAACCCTTAGGTAGGTACTATGAGTGTCCTGATTTTGTAGGCAAGTAAACCTGTGTGTTGTGTAGATTATCCACAGTCATGTAGCTGTTAAGTGGAAAAGTCTAGATTGAACTTAGGCCGTCAAACTGCAGACTGTCACCTTTCATGTGAGATGGGTGATTTAAATGTTGTAGGCACGTGTGTCTGGATGTGAGGCCCATGCTTCATTGTGCTTAGGCATGGCAGGCGCATTTTCCCCATTACGGTTTTAATTCCCTTATCCTTCTTAGGGGACTTATTTTTTCATTTTTAATATAAACTCATAAGGGCCTTGTATTTGTCACCTTAAAATATGAATTGTTTACTACAACTGTTGTTAATGTAGTACTTCTCCTGTGTTAGAACTCCAAAATTTGATTCCTTGGGCTGGAAAGCAGTGATAGGCACGTGTCGCTACTTTTCTCTTCTGTTTTCTCTTTTACAGGAAAGAAATGCTGAAAATGCAATCGAAGCCCTTAAGGAGTATGAACCTGAAATGGGCAAAGTGTACCGACAGGACAGAAAGAGTGTACAGCGGATTAAAGCTAAAGACATAGTTCCTGGGGATATTGTAGAAGTTGCTGGTGAGTTTGTTGTTTTTATTTTATTCAAGATTGTATATCTTTGAGAAGGCTATACAATGATATACAAAGATATCCTTTGAGAATGCATTCTTTTTCTCAAAGCTCATTATTAATAAGTGTTTAAAAAATATGTAACAGTTTTAGTGCCATCCAAACAAATCGGGTCTTTTATAAAATTTCAAAGTGTTTTGGCACCTCCCTTCATGTTACTGATGTATTTTTTAAAAAGGTGTTTTTCAAGAATTTGTGCTTATTTTTTTTAATTTAATTAATTAATTAATTTATTTTTTGGAAGGGGGAGGGAGAGAGGGTGGGGCGGGGAGAGAGACAGACAGACAGACAGACAGACAGACAGAGACAAACATCAGTTGGCTGCCTCTTGTATGCCTCCAGCCAGGGACCCGGCCAAAACCCAGGCATGTGTCCTGACTGGGGAATTGAACCAGCTACCTTGGCGGCACTCAGTCCACTGAGCCATACCAGCCAGGGCTGTTTATTAGTTTTGATACTTTGTAGCACACTAGGGCTCATGAGATAATGATCTTAATTTGACAATTAGTTGTAGTACAATTAGTTACAATACTAATTAGTGGCTACATAGTGTTTTATTTGGGTTCTTGGCTTAATTGTTAAGTCAAACTTGAAACTATCAAACTAAGTTGATAGTGAAGGGTAATTTCATGACTCTAAAAGGTCTGATTAAAAATACTTCTACAGGCCCTGGCTGGTGTAGGTCAGTGGTTTGAGCGCAGGCCTGCGAACCAAACGATCACTATTTGATTCCCAGTCAGGGCACATGCCTGGGTTGTGGGCCAGTTCCCAGTGGGGGACTCACAGGAGGCAACCATAGATTGATATTTCTCTCCCTCTCTCCTTCCCTTCCCCTCTGGAGATGAATAAATAAAAATTAAAAAAAAAATACCTCTACATTATACTGAGCCAGGGCTCTATGGGCAGGCGTCAAAGAATTCATGAATCCATGAATCCAGTGCAAGGCCAGAGCTTTCCTCAGATTGCAAAGGGGTTCGTTTCCTTATTGTACTAGATCAGTGCCATGTTTTCAGGGAGCCCAGGACACCCCTGGAACCAATCAGAACAGTCCAGTCTTTTGGTAGGAGAGTCATGACATTGGATTATTTAAGTCATCATGGTTGTCCCCGCCTTTCTGAGCTCAGCATGCTTGTTACTTGGTTTCTTTTTTGTGAATTGTCTCAGTAATGCTTTTATACTGATTTGTGGGGAAGGTGTGCTTTGTCTTTATTGTCTTGTTTTAATAGGAGTTCAATGAGCTATATCTGTTGATCTGTGCTGTGCAGTTTTGGCCTCTAAAAGGAAATTGCCTTGTCATGGATATTGTCTCATCCATAATTTTTGTCATTCTTATTCCAGTAAAAGAATAGTATTGCCTGCATACCAACATGTTGATTACTTAGGGCTGGAGAGTGTATGTAAATGATCTAATAGCTTAGTAGTATTAACAGAAGAACAACTTAGAGTGGAGTGTTTTGGTCATTGATTTTAAAAATTTTATTTCCATTACAATTATCAAACTCAGTACATTGATAAACACTGTTATCTAATCTACAGGACTTACTCAGATTTTACCATTTGTTACAATGGATTTTTTAGCAAAGATGTAACTTGAGGAATTCTGGCATTAATGTAGAAAATGGGTCAGAATGGGGAAGGCTGGAGGTAAGCTATTTTAATAGTGTGGGCAAGAAATAACAAATGCAGTAGCAGTAAGAATAATGAGGGGCCCTGGCTGGTGTGGCTCAGTGGATCGAGTGCCAGCCTGTGAACCGTAAGGCTCCTGGTTGGATTCCCAGTCAGGGGCATCTGCCTGGGTTCCAGGCCAGGTCCTCAGTTGAGGGTGTGTGTGAGAGGCAACCGATTGATGTATCTTTCTCACATCAGTGTTTCTCTCCTTTTTTTTTCTTCCTCCTTTCCCTTTCCTCTAAAAATAAATAAATAAAATCTTTTTTAAAAAAGAATAATGAGGGGAAGATTTTGAGTTTAGAAATAGTGGTTCTTAGGCAGGGGGGCATATCAGAATCATCGGGGATACTCTTTAAAAGTTGTTACCAGTCTCAATCCAAAATATTAACTCTTGGTCGCTCTTAGCTTGAAATTGTAATTAAGTATAGGTTGAAAAGTGAGCCTCGGATTTAGATTCAAAGCAACAGATTTTGATAACTGAATGGATATGAGGGTAGAATGTACACTCAAAGATCCTGGCAGGATTTCTAGTTAGATGATTGGGGGGTGATGGTGCTAGTAACAGAGGAAGGAAACATTGGCGGGCAATAGCTTGTCTTTTACTTTTTATTTATTTATTTTAAAGATTTTATTTATTTACTTTTAGAGAGAGGGGAGGAGAGGGAGAGAAACATCAGTGTGTGAGAGAAACATCAATCAGTTGCCTCTCGAACACCCTCAACTGGGGACCTGGCCCACAACCCAGGCATGTGCCCTGATCAGGAATCGAACCAGGGACCTTTCGGTTCGCAGGATGATGCCCCGCTGAGCTACACCCATGAGGGTTATAATCTCTTCTTGCTGAGCATGTAACGGCTCTCTGAAACTTGAAGTCAGAAGTATGGGGTAGGTTCAGATAATGTGAACATCCTTATCGTACAAACTTCTCTGCAGACCAGATGATCCAAAGTCCGTATGCATGCATTTGTTAAAAGCTAACCTTAGTGTACAGATGTTGTAATAAACTCGCAAGTGTTTTACCATCCACCACTCTATTCACATTTTACTGTTGAGGAAGCTGCAGTTAATTTGCTAAAGAATATACAGTAGATTTAGTAAATGTATACATAGCATGTGTATCAGTCATATTTCATGTTGTTAGAAGTCCAAGTCACAATTTTTTTAAACATATAATTTCACTTGCCATCACATTCATTCTTTTGAAGTATACAATTAAGTAGTTTTTAGTATTTTTAAAGTTGTGCAGTCATGATTACTAATTTCAGAACATTTTCATCCCCTAAAAAAGGAACCCCATGCCCATTAGTAGTCACTACCTTGTGCTCCGTCCTCCAGTCCCTGGCAACGACAATTTACCTTGTTTTTATGGATTTGCCTATTCCAGACAGTGCATATAAATGGAATCATATATAGCCTTTTAAGCCTGGCTTAAAGGCTTAAAGACTTTTAAGACTGGCTTTTTCCACTTAGCTTATTGTTTTCAGGGTTCATCCATGCTGTAGCATGCATCGCATACAATGATTTCATTCATGTGTATAATACATTCTGTTCCTTTTTATGGCTGAAGAGTATCCCATTATTTCGATGTGCCACATTTTCTTTACCCACTTGTCAGTTCACAGACACCTGAGTTATTTCCCCTTTATGGCTATTGTGAATAATGATGTTACTATGAACATTTATGTACATGTTTTTGTGTGAACATATGCTTTTACTCTCTTGGGTATATATCTAAGCATGGAATCGTGGGGCATTTAGCTCAATGTTCAGTTCTATGAAACTATAGAAATGAATTTCAGTTCTAAATGTAGATCTAAATTATTTGTCAAAGTCTGTCTGTGTAGCCTGAAGGGATAAATGGCATGAATTATGCTTTTAGACATGGTAACTTTTATACTTTTATTTAAATTATGAAATCAGATGTTTTGTGTTCTCTAATGAATTGAAAAATTGGAGAATGTGGTAAACTATTTTGAAGATGAAAGGAAGTATGAAGCTGCTATTTTGGTATTTCCAGAAAGAGACCTTTTGTGGTGATTTTTGGATGTAAGGATCATCTCCTAACTAGGTAACAAAGTTCTTTTCATGAGCTTTTGGAAGACATCTGTTAAGATGGTTCTGCTGAGCTTTCTGAAGGCTGGACTGGACTAGGTGGTGTTGTGAATGGGAGATGTAGGGAGTTAAGGCAATTAAATTGTAAATGTTGCTATACCAGCTAATGACCTTTCCACGGAGACATTGTGTAAGCATGCATAGCAAATGATTAGGTAAACCTTTAGAAGTATCTAGAATATAGGAGCCAAATAAAATTGATTTGACAAGTAAAAATATAAAATTACCCATATTTCCATCTTCTGAAGCCACACTAATTTTGTATTGTCTTTTTAAGTTTTTTATTTAAAAATTTTTTAAACTAATTTTAGAGAGGAAGGTGGGAAGAAGAGAGAGACATCAGTTTGTTGTTCCACTTATTTATGAATTTTTTGGTTGACTCTTGCATGCTCTCTGACAGAGGATCAAACCCATAACCTTAGCATAGTGGGACAACTTTCCAACCAACAGTTACCTGGCCAGGCTAATTTTGTATTAATGCCAGGAAAATATTTCTCTGAGCGATGAAACCATAGTAGTAAAATTAGGTGTGATTTTTTTTTTTTTTGAGAAGTGACTATTAGTGTTTTTAAGCTTACTGTATTACCTGTTAATATTATCAAAGTAAACTAAGTTTATGATATCATAAAAATCTTAAATTTAGAATTTTAGAGGTTTCAGCATATGCCTCAGGGATAGGGGGTTATTTATTGACTTCTCAAGGCCACTGTTTTCAGGATTGTTTAAAACAAACTTCATGTATCTTGGTAACCCAGAGTTGATGAATAATAACCTCAGATGACTCTGTCTTGTATACTCTGGAACGAATCATATTTTAAGGTTATGTAAGTGATAGAAATGGCATAATCTTAACATAAAATTGAATTTGCTTTAGCTTCAAAAGAAATTGATTTTATATTTCATAAATTGAAGAGTAAACATTTAGCAACAGTGCCAGCAATTTCAGAATTTATTCAGTTTAAAAAAAAAGACATGCTATTTAAGGCAAGAAAAGTTTTGCTTTTACTAGTCAGCTTGCAATAATGAAATTTAGTAGCATTTATAAAGTGGTGTCCCCAAGCAGCTGAAAAAAAGAAAAGACAAAAGTTGTAAAATAGAAAGATGATTAACTCCTATAAGAACCTGAATTATTATCCAAATTCTGTATGGTAATGGACAAACTGAACTAATAACCTCTACTGAATTAAGTAATTGGAGCTTTCTGGCCCTTAATAATGTTTGATTCAGATTCTGTGGCCATATCACTTGCGGATTTCTTTTGCCTTTAGAAAAAAGGATTGGAGCATGCTGACTATATACAGTCAGCAGACACTTAATCCATACCTGCTAATCTCCCTAACACAACTATCGGGGAAGTCATTTCTCTTCTGTAGAGCAGAGGGAATGGCAAACTGGTTTTTTGGTTTTTT